>PVJC01034315.1:0-18928 GCA_004026665.1 Murina feae | reverse complement strand
TGGGAGAATTTCTGTGCTGGAGACACCCTTATGGGGCAAGAGTTGTTTCAGTGGAGCTTTTATGCTCACTGCATCTGCCCCGGGTGTGTTCCTTGTGGATCTGTTTTGTTTAGGTTAGTCCCTCTCTGGCCACTGGGTGGGGCTGGCTCCTGTATCTTTAAGGAGGTGTTGCTGCAGAAGCCTCTGATGCACTTGGGAGAGGCGGGGCCTCGGGGAGTTTGCAGGGCAGGGTGGAGCAAATAGCTATGGCACTTTTCAGCGCTGCGCTGAGAGACACCAGGTCTCTGTGTCCCACGATAATTGCTGCAAGCAACACTGAAAGAAACCCGTTTTGGATTTCCTCCCGGTGCTAGTCAGTCCCCCTTCTCTGGGTGTCTGTGGGACCTCAGAAACTCACCTGGAACTGGAGTTCAGAGCCGCTGGGAGCTTGTGGCTCTCTCCGTTTTGGAAAAGAACCGCGACCTCTGGTACCAGCCCTTCCCCGAGCCCGTGCGCACGCCTCCGTACCTCTGTACTTTGCTTCCGCTGCTCCTCTGAGTCTCAGACTCTTCTCTAGTTGTAGGATTTTCACTCAGCCAGCCTTCCTGTGGGTGCAAGTGATGTCCGTGTGTTCTTTTCGAGGTTTTTCTGAAATAGTTGTTCACGGCTGCATTTACGGTGTCTACCCTATGCCGCCATCTTGTTTCTCCTGCATTCCATATTTTCATATACCCTGTTAATATAAGAATTAGGAACATGTCCATTTTTTTAAATTTAGCATTTAGTGTGTGGAATGCACAGAGCTAAGTATTTGAGAATTACAATTGAATTGGTTATTGCTAATGATCATATGAAGAGAATGGATTTCTTCTTACAATTTGATGAATAAACAGAAGCTTTGTGAGTTTAGGCAAATTGCCTAGATTACAGTTCATAATGAAAACACAGAGACTTAAACTATGGTTAGTCTGACTCAAACACCCACGTGCATTAAAATTAAGTAGTCATTAAAATAAAGGATATTTAATAACCTTTCCTGACTTTACTCCTGGACCCCAGAAATTATTTTACCACTGAGGTCTCTGAAATGGGGAAATAATAGCTGGTTCTTTATAGCTATTACTTCCAGTTTTCACATGAGGGAAATACTACATTAAGTAAAGAAACTGAAGAACTGAAAAATGTGAATTATTTGTATTCCCATTTTCATCTATATATTTTCAATTAAATTTATTGATGCGACATTGGTCAATAAGATTATATAGATTTTAAGTGTGAAATTTTGATACATCATAGGCATGTAGCATAGGTATATTCATATCTTTGATTTCCACCACCCAAAGTCAAATCACTTTCTGCCGTTATATATTTGATCTCCTTTACCCTTTAATATCTACACATCCCCTTCCTCTGGTAACCGCAGTACTGTTTCTGTACCTATAAGGTTTTTCTTGTTTTCATCCCACATATGAGTGAAATCATATGGTTCTTAACTTTTGTCTGACTTATTTCACTTACCATGATATTCTCAAGATCCATTTATGTTGTTCCAAATAGTAGTCATCTATGTATTTTTATTTAGCTTGTCCAGCTGCCATCCTGTAAGAATTAATGTGAAAACAAACAAAAGAGTTATCAATATTACTTTCTAAAACCAAAACATCTTTATAAATAGAACTTACTATTTATATCTTTTTAAAAATACTTTCATGTTATTGGTATTAAATGAATGGAATAAATTATTGAAGGAATAAAATGTTGCATTGCAAATATGGGGATTTAATAAAGATTTAATTAGCAAAAATGTTGACATGCTTTCCATAATAAATTTTATTGCAGGTTGATAAAGTATCCTTCAGATTGCCTTTACACATGATCTGGAACTCTTAAAGTGTTATAAAATATATAGCTATGGAATTCACTATGGTTTAATTTTTTCACAATGCACATTAAAGAATTATGTATATGATTACCACACCTGAAAGGATGTTTTGTATGTTTCCTAATAGTTTATATAGAAAATCTTTTAAATTCAAAGGAATTTTAGTTTTTCTATTCATTCTGTGATTTAAGATAACAGAAGATTGAAAGCATAGTAGAATCATGCATGTCTATTTCACTAAGTACTGTTTTTCCATTCTGGAGATTATGATAGCACTTATTAAACAGAAAATTTCTATTCCTTTAATATTTTAACAGTAGGCTTTATAAATTTTACTGTTACCATTAGACCTCTAAGTTACATATCTATTTGTATACGTACATGCTTAGGTCCTGATTTACGTTAAAATAGCTTTATCACTTATTATGTTTAAAGTTCTACTGTCACTAATATTAATTCTGTGTATTATTTTGCAAGTTATCTCTCAGAAAATTCAATATTCACAAAGACTAAATCAAATGGACCAGTATTTTAAAATTGCTCACAGATAGAAAACAACAAAGTAATTGGGCATACAAATTAGAACTATAATATGTCAGCTTTTCTTTCAGTATAAATTGTAGAAGTCTTATCCTATATACTAATCCTATATAATAAAAGGCTAATAAGCAAATTGTCCCCATGGGCGGGAGTTCAACTGACCAGGAGTTAGATATGCGCTGACCACTGGGGGTGACAGCAGCAGGCAGCTAGGGGGAGGGAGACCCCAGCCAGCAGCTGGCAGCTACTGGAGACCCTACCATGCACAAATTTCATTCATTGGGCTTCTAGTATCTGATCTAATAAAAGAGTAATATACAAATTAACCCTCACTCCGTTACACCCACAAGCCACGTCCACAAGCCACACCCACCAACTAATCAAGAGCAAATAAGCAAATTAACTCAACAAAGATGGCGGCAGCCACAGAGCTGGAGTTGCCCCTGGCAATGGAGAAAGCCAGGGCCCTGTGGGCCCTGAGCTCTACTCAAGGCTATAAAGTTTCAATTATAGAAGATAAAAAAAAACCCAGATACTTGCCCGGCTGGGACCTTGGGTTGCCAGGAGCAACCCAGGCTTCGGAGGGAGGGGGCGGGGGAGGGGAACCAAGGCAGCGAAGTTTCAATTATAGAAGTTAAATAAATCCCAGATACCTGCTTTCAGCCAGGCACCCCAATAGGGACCTGAACCCTGAAGGGGCTGTGGGCAGCCAGAAATGGCCCTCAGCTCCTCACCCAAGCTGTCCACACCCCCATGGGGTGAGGATCCCCACTGGGGGGGCTTGGCAAGCCTGCAAACAGCCATCAGCCCCTAGCCCAGGATGGCGAGGCACACCAGCAGGTGGACATCCTCCAAGGGGTCCCAAACTGCGAGAGGGCACAGGCTGAGCTGAGAAACGCACCCCCCCCACCCCGAGTGCACAAATTTTTGTGCACCAGGCCCCTAGTATAATATAAAATTGCTTAGAATTAGGAAAGAAAAGTGACATAGGGATCTGAGCATAACAAGTAATTTTAAAGTTAACAATCAGAATGAATACAAATATATTAAATAGGGATGTCATTAATTCACCTTTGTCTTAAATGGTCCCAGACCAGGAAAGTTCATTACTTATCTTCTAAAATTCTATCTTTGTGGCCTCTCAAGATTTGTGAGCACCTTTAACTGGTTGTCCCCATGGACATGGCATTTCACCATCCAGGGAAACTTGTTATAATCTGCATGCACCACAAATTCAATAGACATTTTCTATTCACGATTATTTATAAAAATGCTAAATAAGACTATCTTTCTCTGTGTTAATAGAAAATTGGCGCAAATAATCATAAACAGTAGGTAACCATAAATCATTTATACTTGATTTTAGAATTTATTATGTAAATTGCATTCTACAGCAGAATTGTCATTCTAATACAATTTTCGTAGGATGATATTTAAATTAGTTTTCATTCCCTTGACATCCACAACTGAAGGTGAAATGAGTCAGCAAACAAGTGGCTTAGGTAAGGAAAAAATATGCTTGAAAATAAAAATGTGCTATGAAGAATGTTAAACCTTTTTTCTTCCAAGGGCCATTTGGATATTTATAACATCATTCTCAGGCCCTTCAAAATTATCAACTTAAAAATTGGTCAAATATTTAATTGATTCATCCCTAATGCCTTGGCAAGGCCAGACCAAATGATTTCATGGGCCTTATCCGGCGCAGGGGTCAGACATTCCCTACCCCTGGCTGAATGTCCCATGTCAATTATGTAATCTAGCATGCAAAGCTTAGATAGAAACATAACATGACATTTTGTGTGTGGAGGGGGGCGGGGTTTGCACACTTATCAATTTTATATTCCACGGATATCTCTTCTTCAACATATCTCCAAATAAAACCATTTCCCAATACCATTCTTAAAGATATATGTTCTACCCTAAATTCATTTTCTAACATTTTGGGTTTGTTATACATGTAAGTATATACTGGAATCCTGGTCTGGAGAAAATAAAAATATACCTAGTGTTCAAAAAAGATGGCATTAAAATCAGAAGTTCAATCACACATTAATTAAAATATAATGAAAACAATTTAAAAAAAAAAAAAAAAACGTATGACAGCCCTAGCTGATTTGACTCACTGGATAGAGTGTTGGCCTGTGGACTGAAGGGTCCCAGGTTCGATTCCAGTCAAGGGCATGTACCTTGGTTGTGGGCACATCCCCAGTAGGGAGTGTGCAGGAGGCAGCTGACCCATGCTTCTCTCTCATTGATGTTTCTAACTCTCTATCCCTCTCCCTTCCTCTCTGTAAAAAATCAATAAAATATATTTTAAAAATTAATAATAATAAAAACATAAAAAAACATATGACAGACTACATCTTTACTCAGGAGAAATTTTCAGCTTTAATTTCTTTCTTTTTTTGCTATTAAACATCAATCCCTTTATTAAAACTACAGAAACATTCACACTTTAAAAACTTGTGCAATCTCATCTCTTTCCACCATCCTTCAATTTCTCCAGCCTCCACTTCTAAGTACAGTCTCATATTATCTATCCTGTTTTAAACAAAAAATCAAAATCAAGAAATAAAGAAGCCATATCTTCTCCCATTCGTGACTTTTCTATTTCCCCATCACTGTGAATATTCTTTTGAGAATTTGTTCTGTATTAATGCGCTTACATAATAACTGTAATTGCATGAATTTTTTCTAGCTTTCTTAGTGTACTTTCAGAATTTTGAGGAAAAGGCTTGCAATTTATTCATTCTATGTCACCAGTAAATAGTACAGTTACTGAAATATAACACCCAGTCAGTAAATATATATTACACGATAAATAATTCCCTTGTTAAATAAAAACTTTTGGAAGTAAATATAAATTCTGAAATACCACAAATGTATGTATTTAAATAAAAAATTAAGAAATAATAAGCACAAATAATCACTGAAGGTATAAACTGAAAGTAAACACCATGATACATCAAAAACTTAATTTAGAAACTGAAATTTTAGTTTTAAGATAATTTAGGCAATGATTAAAATCAAAACAACAAACATATTATTTGTTTGACCTCTATTTCTTAAAAAATTCTTCTGTGTTGCCATGCAAACTTTTAGTTAAAACAGTTTACAAAGTTTTGCAAATGATGACAATAAATATCCTGAAAAGAATCAAAGTAAAAATAATTAAAGGCAAAGAAAAAAGTAAGTATATTTCCGCAGAAATTTAGAAACTTTAGACACTATGCAGTCTGTCATAAGCATCATGTTAGCTTGAATTATTGATAAAATGTTTCATGAATAATAAATAATAAAAATGTTATCTCCTGTGGAGATGACCTACCCTTCATTGAAAGTAGAATATTAAAGTCTCCAACTACTATTGTAGAACTGTTTACTTCTCCTTTTAATTCTGTCAATATTTGCTTCGTATATTCTACAATGTTTACTTTATCTATTTTGATGCTGTGTTGTTACGCTGGGATTGACTGGCAGACCCTGAACAACAGATGAGTGATCGCTCTGACATGTTTATGTGCAAGAGAGACTAAGAGACTCCTTGGCTATCACCACCAAGTAGCCCTGTTTGCTGCCTCCTTAGGCTTTTATTATAACAACAGCTTGAACTCAAATTAACTATTAGATACTATCAGCAGGAAAAACATCCTTGAGAAAATACCTGCATCTGTAGTGTCTTTCAAGCAAGGACCTTTTGAAGTCTGAGCACAAAGATCTAGTGAAACACCTAGGGGCTCAGACCTGTTTGGAAAAGTCAAGGCAGGCGCTGCCACCGTTGGCAAGGCCCCCCAGAGACCTCTGACCTTTCAGAGAATCCTCCTGACAGACTTTCTGACCAGTCCCAAGCTTCCCCACATTGTTAGATTCATACATGTCTATAACTGGCATATATTTCTGATTAATTGACCCTTTTATTAATATTAAATGTCCTTCTTGGTCTCTTGTAATCACTTTTAAGGTCTATTTTATCTGATATTAGTATACCAACCCAGTTCCTTTTTGATAATATTTGCATGAAATAATTTTTTTTACACTGGCAATTTCAACCTATTTTTAACTTTGTTTATTAAGTGAATATTTTATATAAATTATATCATTGAACCATAGTAGTTGTTTTTAAGGCATTCCACAATCTCTGCCTTTAAATTGGAGAGTTGATTCCCTAAATATGAAATAGTACTTATGAGGAAGGACTTATTTCTGCAGATTTGTTATTTGTGGTTGGTATGTCAGCTTCATTGACCCTTCGCTGCCCACTGGTGACTTAATTTGTGTTTGTTTGTTTTTTTGCATTTAGTCACTTTGCTTTATTCCTCATTTCCTTTATATATATTCTTTATATATTTGAATTTACCATATGTATTATATTTAACATCTAAATTTATAAGAATCCAGTTTGAATTGAAGTGAACCTGACTTTAATAGCATACAAAATCTCTACTTACACAATACTGTTGTTTTTTATGTTATTGTTTTATAAATTACACCTTTATGCATTATTTGTCTCCAAACAGATTTATAATTATTTCCATGCACCTGTCTAAATCAGGTAGGAAACAAAACATGGAATTACAAACCAAAAACACAATCATGAAGGCTTTTATATTTCCCCATGTAGTTACCTTACAGGTTATGTTTATTTCTTTATACAACTTTGATTTATTGTTCATTGTCCTTTAATTTTAAACTGCAAAACTTCATTTGGCATTTCATTTGGGAAAGTTTAGTGACTTTCCCTCAACTTATGTTTATCTGTGAATGTCTTACTATTTCCCTCATTTTTTAAGGACCACTTTTCAGCTACAAATACTTGGTTGAAAGGTTTTGTTTTTCTTTGGTATTTATTATTCTAGGGGCAGTGCATGAAATTCACTGGGGGGGGGGTGTTTTCTCAGTCCAGCATACCCCCTCTCACATACTGGGAGCCCTCAGGGGGTGTCCTACTGACAGCTTAGGCCCGTTCCCTGCTCCCCTTTGGGAGCAGGCCTAAGCCGCAGTCTGGCCTCCCTTTGTGGGAGGTGACCAGGATAATCAGGGGAAGCCACCAGCCCCATTACCCTGCTGCTACAGCCACTGCCAGTCACCGCAGCCACCAAGGTGTTTTCATCAACCTGAACTCCAGTCCTTTCACCATGAAAAAATAACAACTTTCTTTAGGCATTTTCAAGATGTGTCTTTCATAGGATATGACATTTCTTTCTTTATTATTATTTTTTTTTTATCCTCACCTGAGGATATGTTTCCACTGATTTTTATAGAATGTGGAAAAGAAGGGAAAAACAGAGAGAAACATCAAAGTGAGAGGAACACTTTGATTGGTTGCCTCCTGCATATGCCCTAACTGGGGCCCCAGCCAAGGAGGAGCCTGCGACCAAGGTACATGCCCTTGGTCAGAATTGAACCCAGACCCTGCAGTCAGCAAGCTGAGGCATTATGCACTGAGTCAAACTGGCTAGGGCAGGATATGACATTTCTTAGCCCTCCAGCAGTGGATCTTCATTTTTTTCCCTCTAGGAGTGTGGTGGAAAATCCCTAGGTCACCTTTAGGGATTCTTACTACCCAAGTTACTAAGAATATTACCAGTGGCATACAGGGAGCTTAGTCAATGAGCAGTCAGAAAAAGTGTTTCCTCTGTAGTTCACTCTGATCACCAGCTCCACCCCTGCCCCTCCAATCCCAGCTCCACCCCTGCCCAGGCCTGTAACCTCTGGCCTAAGATGCAGGCCTGGGTAGAAGACTCCTAAACCCCTCCAACTGCCAGCTTCACAGAGCCCAGGCCTCTGCAATCATCAGGTTTGATCCTGCCCCCTGCCATCGCCAGCTCTGCCCTTGCCCCACTGGCAGCCTCTGGCCAATGCTGCAGGCCTGGGCAGGGGAACCCCAGAACCCTGCTTTGCCAACTCCACTGGTGCCCAGACTCCTGTGATCACAGGCTCCACCCCTGCCCCTCTTTTCTCTGGCTCTGTGGAGTCCAGGCCCCTGCGACCTCCGACCTTGCCCCTGCCCAGGCCTGAGACCTCTGACCCAGGCCTTATGCCTGGGTAGGGCACCCTCATACCCCTCCAATCACTGGCTCTGCCCCTGCTCCCTCTGATCACCGGCCCCACCCTTGCCCATGCCTGAGGCCCCTGGTAAAGGCCTCTGGCCTGGGCAGTGGACCCCCACCCCCCTCTGATCGCCTGTTCCACTTCTCAGGCCCCCCCACCTTCTCTGCCACTTGCCTGGCTAACAGGCCTGACCACTTCAGTGTGGGGGCTGAGCCAGACTGGATGCCGCCATCTTGTGGGTATAGGGGTGGCCATCTTTGTGATGGAGTGATGCCTAATTTGCATATTAGTCTTTTATTATTCCATTGTTTTCTGGCCTCCATAGTTTCAGATGAGAAATCTTTTGTTTATCTTATTGTGAATTTCTTGTAAGTGATGAGTCTCTGTCTTCTTGCTAATTTCAAAATCATTTTACTTGTATGTGGGTTATAAAACTGAAACTTGTGAGCATAAACAGCAGTGTGGTGGTTATCAGAGGGAAGGGAGGTGGAGGTGAAAGGAGTCCTAATATATGGTGACAGAAGAAAATTTGATTTTGAGTGGTAGGTGCACAGTGTAATACACAAATCTTGTAACATAGAAACAAACACCTGAAATCTATCCTATATAATAAAAACCTAATGTGCTAAGTGTCTGACTGTTCATTCGACTGTTCAACCAGTTGCTATGATGTGCACTGACCACTAGAGGGCAGACTCTCCAGCCAGTAGGTTAGCTTGCTGCTGGGCCCAGCCAATAGGGACTGTGCAAGATGGGCCAGACATGCCATAAAGCCCTCTTTCGGTCCCTCCTCGGCCCGGATCATGCACTGGAGAAGTCCCTCAGCCTGGCCTGCACCCTCTCACAATCCGGGACCCCTCAGGGATGTCAGAGAACTGGTTTCTGCCTGATCCTCACAGGCTAGGTTGAAGGACACCCCCCCCCATGCACAAATCTGTGCACCAGGCCTCTAGTATGATCATATTAATCAATGTCATCCAATAAATTTCATGAAAAAGTTAACAAAAATAAAAACATTTTTTTACTTTCAAAATGCAATTATAATGTGTATTGGTGTAAGTCCCTTTAAGTTCATCTTATTAAATTGTGTGCTATTATTGAATTTATAGATTCATATAATTAATTAAATTTGATATTTTGGGCCATTATTGATTCAGATCTTCTTTCTGTTTCTTTCTCTTTCTCCTTTTCTTTTTCTCTCCATTTGCCACACCTCACATCTATTTCTAGGACCCCTACAATGCCTACATGTTCCATTTTATAGTGTTCCATAGGTCTCTTATCTTTATTTCAGTTTTTTATTATTTTTTTATTTTCTGCTCTTCAGACATAATTTCAATTACCTTTCTTCACAGTTGTTAATTTTTTTCCTGCCTGTTCAACTCTTACATTAAACTTCCCTAGGGAATTTTTAAATTTAGTTATTGTACTTTTTAGGTCCAGAATTTCTTCTGATTATTTTTTTAATATATCATTAAATATATCATTTTAATATATCATTTTTATATATAATTTTAATATATCATTTTTAATATATTATTTTTAATATATTTTTAATATATTTTTAATATATTTTGTTAATATATTTTATTGATTTTTAGACAGGAAGGGAGAGGGAGATAGAAACATCAATGATAAGAGAGAATCATTGATTGACTGCCTCCTGCATGCCCCCTACTGGGGATCGAGCCCGCAACCCAGGCATGTGCCCTTGGCTGGAATCAAACCTGGAACCCTTTAGTCCACAGGCTGATGATCTATCCGTTGAGCCAAACCAACTACAGCCATTGGTTATTTTTTATAATTTCTATCTTATTATTTAATTTTATCTATATATATTTTGCTGATTTCTTTTATCCCCTTTTCATATTTTTCTTTAGTTCTCTAAACATATTTAGGAAGGTTAAAGTCTTTGTCTAATCAGTTAAATGTCTGGGTTTCCCCAGGGATGGTTCATATCAATATGTATTTTTCCTTTGAATAAGCCATGTTTTTTTTGTTTTTATGCTGTGATTTTTGTTGTTGTTGAAAAATGCACGCTTTAATATTATATTGGTAAGTCTGATAATAATATTTTTCCCCCAGTTTTTCTGTTGATATCCTATATAATAAAAGCGTAACATGCAAATCAGCTAACGCCAAAATGACTGGTCAGGCAGCCCAAGGGAAGGCAGCCCAGAGGAAAGCCAGTCCAGGTCCCTGGTGCCTGCCAGTGGCAGGAGGAGGGAAATCTGGGTCCCAGGTGCCAGAGGAAAGCTGGTGCTGGCAGCCAGGGGAAGAAAGGCCTACTCTTGTATGAATTTTCATGCATCAGGCCTCTAGTATATATATAAAAAGGTTGGTGATTTTTTTTCCCAAACTATTTTTGTAAAGATTACTTTGCTTCTTGTCTGTGGTCACTGAGGTCTCTCTGTCATTCATGTTTTGACATGAGATCTCCTTGGACAGATAGAACTAAAAACAAAAATAAAAAATAAAAACAGAACAATAACAAAAACAAATACCTCTCCGTGTTTTTGCATATTGTCTCAGTCTTGAGGTAGTCTAAAATTTATCTGGCCTTGCAAAGAATTTAAGGATCAAGCTAAGGTGGTAGCTAAGGGTTTTATGAAGTTTTTTCTGAACATGTTTTTGCCTTGGGCATGACATGTGTTTATAAATTCCTCAGTATAGATTGGTACTTTTGAATGTCCTAATTTTTCAAATAATCTTCTCCAGCTTTACTTCCTTGGTCCTTGACTGTTTATGCTATAACCATAATCTTTTATCTCAGGCATATGTGCATTGTTAGTTCACCTGCAACATTTCTGAGCAATGCCTGCTACTCTTCCAGACTGAATTATCAATTATTTTACCTAATTATCAATTATTTTACCTAATTATCAATTAGGTAAAATAGAAATGAGAGCTTTCTTACATCATGAAGCATCCAGAATGCTTAGAACAGACACACATGTTAATTGGTAAATAATTGTGTCTGGTCTCTCCAAAACTAGGAACCAGTGAACATAAAGGTAACTTTTAAAAAAACAAACATAAAATATAGGATGTCCCTAAAAAACTGTGGTACATCTACACAATAGAATACTATGCCCCCCTTCCCCAAAAAAAGAAGGAACTTTTACCACTTGCAACAGCATGGATGGAACTGGAGAGCATTATACTAAGCAAAATAAGCCAGTCAGAGAAAGATAAATATCACATGATCTCACTCATATGTGGGATATAATAATCAACATAATTTGATGAAGAATAGATCCAGAGACAAATGGCAGGGGGGGAGGAGTTAGAGAGCAACCAAAGGACTTGTATGCATGCATATTAGTGTATCCAATGGACACAGACACTGGGGCAGTGGGAGCTTGCCCAGGGGTGAGAATGGCTGGGTGGGGGGAGTTTAATTGGGGAAAAAGGAGACATATGTAAAACTTTAGACAATAAAATATATCTAATCTAATAAAAGAGTAATATGCAAATTAACCATCACTCTGAGACACCTAAGCCACACCCATCAGCCAATCAGAGTGGCTGTATGCAAATTAACCCAACCAAGATGGTGACCGGCAGCCATGGAGCTGGAACAAGGAGGAGGCTTGCCCTGGTGATGCAGGAAGCTAAGGTTCCTTTCTGCCTAGGCCAGCTGTGTCCTCTGCTTCAGGCAACAAAGTTTCAATTATAGAAGAAAATAAACCCCAGAGACCTGCTTCCAGCATTGGGCTCAAGGAAGCCTGGGAGCCTGGGATGTCAGGGGCAACCCGACCTGGGCTCCGGTTAAAGCAACAAAGTTTCAACTTTAGAAGTTAAATAAATTCCAGCCAGCCTCGCTGCAAACAGCCATCAGCCACTCACCCAGGTACCCCAGCAGGGACCTTCTGAAGGGGATGTGGCCAGCCTGCAAACAGCCATCAGCCCCTCACTCAGGCTGGCCAGGCACGCCAGCAGGTGGACATCCCCAGAAGGGTCCCAGACTGGGAGAGGGCACAGGCCGGGCTGAGGGACCCCCCGCAAGTGCACAAATTTTTGTGCACCGGGCCCCTAGTATATATATAATATATATAGGGTGTCCCAAAAACTATATACACATATTTTGAATAATTATAAAGGCAGTGTTTATTAAAATACAGTTCATTTTCAAAATTGAGCTAACAGCTATTAAAGTGTGTATACATCTTTGGGACACCTTGTATATGACTAAACTTCAAATTAATCATGAAAAGCAAGTATAATATTAATGAGTGTGTTTCAGTGAAAAAAATTATTTCCTAGTAAAGACATTTAAAAATAAAAACAAAATCTAGTTAAACAAACTCAGTATTAACATATTCATGATTTATTTTGTCAAAAGAAAATTTCCTCCTAATGCAATACTTTTTTGTTACTATGTAAATATAAAGATACTTAACTTCTACACTTAATGTGTTCTGAATAAGTTTTAATATATATTTACAAGTATAATTGTTTTTAATGTTTTCCCTTAAGGGGAAATTAAAAGATAATATAATTCAAAGAGAGGAAGTTTATCCTCCAAGCAAATTAATCTACATAAGTAGTAGAATTAATAATACATTTTACTTTGAAATACACAAATAAACTTATTTCCCCAAATCCCTTTTCATTAGTTAGAAATGTTGCCTTCCACAAATACATATACTGCAGCTCAGTAGGTAATTTTACTGCAAGTCTGTAGAGCTTTTTAGGGTTTGTCATTCTCCATTTTTATCTAGATGCAAGTTGACTAATATGTTGTAAACTCATGTTCCTGTCTAACATATAGGTCTCTGAATTAATGTAACTGCCATGTACAAATTTTCATTACTTGAATTCTAATTAGATACACTGTATTAAGATTAGTAGTTAGACTACAAGTTTACATAACTATTTTTACTTTTTTTAATCTTTTATGATGATTTTGAGTTCTTTGCAAGTTGCAATTTATTCAAATCACTATTTTTTTAATTTTGTTTTATTGCTTGAAGTATTACAAAGAGTATTACATATGTCTCCTTTCTTTTTTATCCCTTTGACCTTCCCCCGACCTCCCTTACTCCCCAGTGTCTTGTGTCCATTGGTTATGCTTATATGCATGCATACAAGTCCTTCAGTTGACCTCTTAACTCCTCCTAACCCTCTTGAGCCTTCCAGCTGTAGTTTGACAGTCTGTTTGATGCTGCTCTGCCTCTGTATCTATTTTTGTTCATCAGTTCATAATGGTCTTTATTATCCATAAATGAGTGGGATCATGTGGTATTTTTCTTTCATTGACTGGCTTAATTCACTTAGTTAAATCACTATTAATTATCACATATTCACTCAAACACTATTGTTCTTAAATATAATATTACTGATCAACTTTCAGAAATCCTATATAGTAAAAACCTAATATGCTAAGTGTCCAGTCTACTGGTTGACTGTTCAACCAATCAAAGCGTAATATGCTAATGATATGCTAAGACCGCTTAACCACTCCCTATGACATGCATGATTACCAGGGTACAGTCAACTGGTTGACCAGTAGCTATGATGTGCACTGACCACCAGGGGACAGAGTCAGCTGGTTGACCAGTCACTATGATGTACACTGACCACCAAGGGGCAGACGCTCCGACTGGTAAGTTAGCTTGCTGCTAAGGTCCAGCCAATGGGGACTGAGCAAGATGGGCTGGACATGCCTTGCAGCCCTCCTGTGATCCTTCCCTGAGTGGCCAACCTCCCATGTCCCTCCTGGCCCCAATTATGCACCAATGGGGTATCTTTCCATGGTCTGCACACTCTCACAATCCAGGATCCCTTGGAGGATGTTGGAGAGCTGGTTTCAGCCTGATCCCTCAGGCTAGGCCAAGTGAATGTCACTAATAATAAACTTATAATAATAAACTTATAGGAATGAAATGCTTTTCCCCACTAGTGTTACTCTCATATTAACCTAATATGGCAACAGAAATGTTATAGTTGTCATTGTAGCTACTATTTAATTGACTTTAAAATGGAGCGATTATGCCATTGCTGGTCTCGCTCAGTTGGTTGGAGCCTTGTCCAGACACTGAAGGGTCACAAGTTCAATTCCTGGTCCCAGTCAAGGTGTATAACTAGGTTGTGTGTTTCCCCAGTTAGAGCACATATGTGAGGCAACTGGTCGAAGTTTCTCTTTCTCTTCCTCTCTCTCTCTCTCTCTCTCTCTCTCTCTCTCTCTCTCTCTCTCATAAGTAACAACATATCCTTGGGTAGGGATTATAAATTTTTAAAAATTAAAAATTAAATAGAGAGATTTTCTTAATGGACCTAACATACCATGAGGACCATTTCAGTGGAGATTTTTCTTTAGCTGGTTGTAACAGAGGATAGCTGAGAAATTCAAATAATAAGAGGGATTTAGCACGATGAAGGTTCTCTTTGTCTAAGATGGAGGAAGCCACAGGACAAGTACTTAAGCATGGCTTCTGGATGCTGAAAGCAGTCTGCAGCTGATAGCCAGGAAGTAAACAGGAATTCAGTCCTCTAAAGGAAATGATTTCTGCCAATAATAGGAATAAGCTTGGAAGAGGACTCTGAACTGCCAATAAGCATGCAACTAGCCCCCAGCCTTGATTTCACTGAGCAGAGAACTCAAACACATCATTTTGATTTCTGATCTATACACTGAGTTAAAAAAGATAAATGTTGTTTTAAGCCAATAAGATTATTGCAATTTGTTATGCATCAGTAAATCTTCAACACAATTCCTTAACTTTATCAAGCTGATTGATAGAGCATTTGATAATCTACCATATTACCTTTAAATACATTTTGTGTATATCTTATCCAATAAAAGAGTAATATGCAAATTAGGCATCACTCCATCACAAAGATGGCCACCACCATAGCCACAAGATGACGGCACCCAGTCCAGCTCAGCCCCACTACTGAAGTGGTCAGGCCTGTTATCCAGGCAGGTGGAGGGAGGCGGGAGGTCTGAGGAGAGGAAAGGTGATCAGAGAGGCTGGCAATCCCTTGCCCAGGCCAGAGGCCTTCACCAGAGACGTCAGGTATAGGCAAGGGTGGAGCTGGTGATTGGAGAGGCAGGGGTGAAGCCGGTGATGAAAGGGGTATGAGGGTGCCCTACCCAGTCATAAGGCCTGGGCCAGAGGCCTCAGATCTGAGCAGAGGCAAGGCTGGGGATCACAGGGGCCTGGGCTCCACAGACCCAGCAATCAGAAGGGCAGAGGTGGAGCCTGCGATTGCAGGGATCTGGGCACTGGTGAGTCGGCAAAGCAGGGGTCTGAGGGTCTGCTGTCTAGGCCTGCAGCCTTGACAATAGGTTCAGGGTGGAGCCGGCAATGCCAGGGGCCTGGGAGTCTCCTGCTCAGGCCTATAGCCTTGACCAGTGGCTACAGTGGGGCAGGGGCAGAGCCAGTGATCTAAGGGCCAGGGCAGGGGCGGAGCCAGCAATGCAGGGGTCTGGGGGTCCTCTGCCCAGACCTGCAGC
Source organism: Murina feae (assembly GCA_004026665.1). NCBI lineage: Eukaryota > Metazoa > Chordata > Mammalia > Chiroptera > Vespertilionidae > Murina > Murina feae. The sequence continues at coordinate 3,011 of PVJC01034315.1, read as the reverse complement.
CTTGGCCAGAGGCTGCCCGTGGGACAAGAGTGGAGCCTGCAATGGCAGGGGGCAGGATCAGAGCAGGTGATTTCAGAGGCCTGGGATCTGTGAAGCCGGCAATCAGAGAGGATTGAGGTTCTTCTACCCAGGCCTGCAGCCTCAGGTAGAGACTGCAGGCTTGGGTAGGGGCAGAGCCAGTGATTTCAGGGGCCTGGGAGTCCCTTGCCTAGGCCTGCATCCTCTGCCAGAAGTTACAAACCTGGGCAAGGGTGGAGCTGAGATTGAAGGGGCAGGGGTGGAGCCAGTGATGGGAGTGAACTACAAAGGAAACACCTTTTCTTACTGCTCATTGGCTAAGCTCCCTGTATGCCACTGGTAATATTCTTAGTAACTTGGGTAATAAGAATCTCTAAAGGTGATCTAGGGTTTTCCCACCACCCTCTTGGAGAAAAAAATGAAGGTCCACTGCTGGAGGGCTAAGAAATGTCATATCCTGCCCTAGCCAGTTTGGCTCAGTGCATAATGCAGAGTCTGGGTTCAGTTCTGACCAAGGGCATGTACCTAGGTTGCAGGCTCCTCCTTGGCCAAGGCCCAGGTCAGGGCATATGCAGGAGGCAACCAATGAAAGTGTTCCTCTCACTTTGATGTTTCTCTCTGTCTTTCCCTTCTCTTCCACATTCTCTAAAAATCAATGGAAACATATCCTCAGGTGAGGATAAAAATAAAAAAGAAAGAAAGAAATGTCATATCCTATGAAAGATACATCTTGAAAATGCCCAAAGAAAGTTGTCATTTTTTCATGGTGAAGAGACTGGAATCCGTATTGATGAAAACACCTTGGTGGCTGCGGTGACTGGCAGTGGCTGCAGCAGCGGGGTGATGAGACTGTGGCTTCCCCTGATTAGCCTGGTCACCTCACACAAAAGGAGGCCAGACTGTGGCTTAGGCCCGCTCCCCAAGGAGAGCAGGGAGTGGGCCTAAGCCATCAGTAGGACACCCCCTGAGGGCTCCCAGTATGTGAGAGAGGGCAGGCTGGGCTGAGGAACCCCCAGTGCACAAATTTTGTGTACCGGGCCCCTAGTTATGATATAATCATTCAAATTTCTCTAATAACTAAATAGTCACCTGCTGTTATAAGGAAAGGCAACTATTTCTTCCAAGTATCTCCAAATTTCTAAGAAATCTTAAAGTTCCCCTGTAAATATCCAGTTGCTCTTTCTGCACACTAGACAGAACAATGAAGGAAATCGAATAAATATGTTAGCACTGTCTATAACTTTATTGTCATAATGGGTCACAGTTTGGCTAGAGCATGTCGAAGGTCATGCTCTACCCAAAGCCACAACAGTTACCCAGGCTGACCTCCAAGATTATGTTTATGTTTTTATTTTTGGTAATTTATGTACCTTTGCCTATTTATCATTATCTTCACACATACACATAAACACACACACACACCAAGATATGCCAGATGTCTGAATCCAGATAGGTTTATCGATTTCAGCTGCATGTTTTGCAGGGACTAGGTAACGCCCATAAAAACAAAAGTCTTTTTTTTTTTCACCACTCATTGAAAGATCAGATATCCCTCATATTGAGATCCCTCAGGGAGCATTGGCATCTTGCCATCAGACTAAGATCAGAGTATCATGGACCAGATTTCCCTAATTTCAAATAACACCATGAAAAATGGGTAAGAATTTTTTGTTCATCCCCTACCAGAAGAGTCTGGGTACACTTGGGCATATTACTTTACTAGGATGCCTTACATATGGAAAGACAGGTTTTTCTAAGCCAACATGCACACACCCACACACATGCATAAAATCTCTCTCTCTCTCTGTGTCTCGCACACGTGTACATACACACAACCACAAATAAACCACATTCTCTCAACTGGGGCACAGGAACACTTGCAGAATAGATTTTGTTCACACCCTTTCCCTCGGTCAGCTATGAACACATGCCTCATATTTAAGAACTAAAGGAGAAAGTTTCTTCAGAAAACCTGACAATCCCTGCTAAAGATAATTTAGGTCTAAAACTATAAAGTTTGTCCAAAAAAAGCACCTTTGTTTTCTAACTAGATTCATTTAATTAATTTATTGTCCATGCACCAATTCAAAAAATATAGAAAACATGTACATTATGCAAAGGATTATAAATAAGATCATGAAAAAAATGCCTATTTCTAAGGCATACATTCTATAAGGCAAAAAGGAATAAAGAAGACGGTGATTATGTGGAAATCCCCTAATAATAAAGAAAGAAAATCCTTCCATTTGTGACAACATATAGGGATGGAGATGATATTATGCTAAGTGAAATAAGTCAGACAGACAAAGACAAATACCATATGATTTCACTTATACATTAAATCTAAAAAACAAAATAAATGAACAAATAGAAACAAACAAAGAACAAAGAACAAATTGATGGGCTCCAGATGAGAAAGGACTTGGGTGGTTGGGTGAAAAAGGTGAAGAGATTAAGAAATAAATATTGATAGTTACAAAATAGTCAAGGGATTCAAAGTATAACATAGGAAATATAGTCAATAATATTATAATAACCATGCATGGTGTCAGATGGGTACTAGACTTTATCAGGATATTCACTTCAATAAGTTATATAAATATCTAATCCCTATGTCTTAGACCTGAAAAGAATATCTTATTGTATGCTGACTGTGATTGAAATTTTTTTTTATTTTTAAAAAGATTGTTGGCCTAACCATGTCATGCTGATTAGATCCATGAGTAATTGATGCATATGAAGGATATATAGGAAGTAATATCCTTAAACATTGTGATTAATTTGTGTGCATGTTATTAGTAAGATAACAGGGTGGTCAGGAATAAACTTAACCATTGGCTTAACTGATAGAGCTATTCATTTATGATAACTATATCCACCCTCCTGACAGCATCATATTAGTGGCATATGGATATCTATTTGTGTCATTACTGGTGATCATTAATTTTTTTAAATATATTTTATTGATTTTTTTACTGAGAGGAAGGGAGAGA
>PVJC01034314.1:0-18895 GCA_004026665.1 Murina feae | reverse complement strand
CTGACCAGCCTGGGTGAGGGGCTTTAAAGCTGCCCACAGCTCCCATTGACCAACGTCCCAGCAAGGCCGGCTGGACGCAGGTTTCCTATAATTGATGCTGTTCCTTTAAGGCAGCCTTTTACTAACGAATCCTCCTCTCTGCCTCACCTCGCGGCTTCTATAATGAAACAATTGTTACACTTAATTGTTGCAAATGTGCGTTTTGCTTCAGGCCAAAGGCTAAGGAGCCAGCGAGCAGGTAGTTTCGCTCTCGCTCCTGCTGCAATGGACGCTGCCTAAATGTTTACTCAGGTCCGTGAGTGGCGGCCGCCATGTTGGCTGGGCTAATTTGCATACAGCCGTTCTGATTGGCTGTGGGCGTCCCGGAGAAATGATTAATTTTACTATTCCGCTTTTATTAGTTTAGATAGTTAAGGAATTCCAAACCCTAAACTGTCTCTTTAGTAAATTTCTCCCCAAAATTATACATTTATGATAGAACTAGTGGCCCAGTGCACGAATTTCGTGCACATTAAAAGGGATTAATTAGAGGAAATATTTTAATATTGCTATTTGCCCTTTTTCTATAATAGAAGTGTCAGGGATTAAAGAAAATAGTAAAACATATATGAAAATCTTCCTCCTGTCAGACTGGGGTGCACCATGGAATCCAGAAGAGTCAAGTCTTCAACCACCCACATGCACCTCAAAATTGCTCGAGACCCAAACTTGGACGGCCCCCTTCATTGGGCTAGATCCAGACCCGGCCAGTCCCACCCTGTCAAGCCCTGCCAGGTGGGGGGGTGGGTTCATCCTCAGGTCCCCTGGGTGCCAGGGCAGGGGGGCATGGCCTGAGGTCCCCCATCAAGCCCTGCTGGGCGGAGGGAGTGGCCTGTGATCCCCCAGCCTGGCACCAGGGCAGGGGGCACAGCCTGAGGTCCCCTGGCCTGGTGCTGGGGCACAGGGCATGGCCTGAGGTCCCCTGACCCAGCACTAAGGCAGAGGGCACACCTTGAGGGCCCCCGTCAAGTCCTATTGGGTGGGGGGCACAGCCTCAGGTCCCCTGGCCTGGGGCCAGGGCGGGGTGCATGGCCTGAGGTCCCCCGGCCTGGCACCAGGGCAGAGGGTGCAGCCTGAGTTCCTCTGGCCTGGTGCCAGGGCAGGGGGAGCAGCCTGAGGTCTCCTGTCAAGCCCTGCAGGTGGAAGGCACGACCTGAGGTCCCCTGTCAAGCCCCATGCAGGAGGTGGGTGGGTGCGCAGCCTAAGGTCCCTGCTGATTGCTCCTTAAGGCTCGTTATGGGAACTTAGCCTCAGCTGTGGGTGCAAATTGACCAGAGTGATGGTCAATTTGCATATTCCCTCTTTATTATATAAGATTCTGTGGCAAAACTGCTGTACAGATAAAGCCAAACAATTAACTGATCTCTTAGTAAACAGTAGGAGTAGTATGTACTAGTGAGGGGCAAGGCTTTTTGCTCCAAAGTCAGTGAAATAGTTAAATAGATGCTATGATTTATTTTTTTATGTTGCTCTTTCATCTCTGCTGTGTATCTTAGGGTAATTTTTTGCCGTTAAAGAGAGAGGACACTTTATTTTCCCTCACGGCAATATCCTTCACCTACTAAATACTAATGAGGCAGGTCCTGTGTAGTCACTGTCCCTTCATAATTCCTTATGATCCTTCTTCTGGGGAGATGTTGAGATTTGTGGTCTCCAGGCCAGTCTTGCTTTATCCAGCATCCACTCTATAGGACAGCAGGCATCGTGCACTCTCATCCTCACACCTTCTGTGGAGGAGGCTTGCATTGCTGTACCTTTTAAAATTCTTTTAAGTTCTTTTTTTTAAAACAGAAGGCATTTGTAAATTTGATGACTAGAGTTTTTGCTATTTGCAAGTGACGCCAAAGGTCTATGACATATGTGATTTGTCACTTTGCTGAGTTGTGAATTTGGGCGGCTTGAACTGCAGCTGGTGTGTAGTGGTGAGGCAGTTGGCCAGTGGGCAGAGCCAGCCTGTTGCCCAGCGTACGAGTTCAATTTGGCTTTGTTTCTCCCTGCTTGGAGTGACTCACAGGAGCTGTCATAAAGAGTTGGAAAGTGAACACATATGTTTTTTTCCTTCCTCACTGATGAATTTTACTGGAGTATTACATACTATGGTGGTTTTATTAAAGTGCTGTTTTGGTGGCTTATGCATCCGCAACACTGAGAACACTGTTCTTGGGGAGTAGGCAGTACAGCAGAGACCTTGGTTAGCTGTCACATAGATCCTCTGCCTTCTAAAACAAGGATTCTTTTTAAAAATTCACATGAGTAAACTTATCTTCACACTTCCCGTCACCTTTTTGCAATTCCTTAGTTCTGACAAATGCATATAGTCATGTGACCACCACAGTTGAGATGTGGAACAGTTCGGTAACTTCCAACATATCTCCTCAGTATCTCTCCACCTTTTCCTTTTGTAGTCAACTACTCTGTCTACATCAGCCCAGGCAACTGCTGACCGGGCACTTTGTTAAAACTTATAGCTGGATTTTTCTTGCTGGTTTGTCTGGTGTCCAGCATCTGCCCCAGGTAAGCAACTGTCTGCCTCATATCTCTTCATGAGCCCTTACCTTTTCCTATTTCTCATGTTAGTTGGTTGATCTCTGATCTTAGCTCTCTGATGTGTTCAAGAAAAGTTGTGATTTTGCAAATGACCGTCCCCACCTTTTAAAGAATCGAGGTGTAGCTCTTTCTAATTTAATGTATCCTAAAGCAAAAACTGGAAGTCAAGGATTTATTGAAGTTGTTAGATTTCTTACTCATCCACAGTCATTGTCCTTTGCAATAGGTTAGTATAGTGAAGGGTCTGGATTTTCAGGCACAGATAGTCCATTCCCAAGTTGTAAATTCTCTGGGTTTTCATTTCCTCATCTGACGTGCAATAGTAGTACCTGCTCTAATGAGCTTATGTGCTGTTGTAAATATTTACTGAACTATGGAGGTGATAGCACATTGTGAACCAAGCTTGCTCTTCAACATAAGCATGTGATTCTTTTCAATAACTTGTGTAAGGGGACAAATAAAGAATGTAAAAGAAGATAGTAAATTGTCAGAGTCCTGCAAAGATGAACTTGCTTACCATGCAACTGGAAAAGGTATATTAAAAATTTTTTTAAAAAATATTTATTTCAGAGAGAGGAAGGGAGAGGCATAGGGAGAGAGAAATAGAAACATCAAGGATGAGAGAGTATTTTCGATCTGCTGCCTCATGCAAGCCCCTTACTGGGGATTGAGCTCACAATGTAGGCATGTGCCCTAACCAGGAATCGAACTGTGACCTCCTTGTTCATGTGTGGACACTCAACCACTGAGTCACACCAGGTGGCAGAAAACTTAGTTTTCTAATTGTTTCTTCTGACTTTTGTTTACTTGAAAGTTATAATTACACTCCTTGCCTTTTTATTCTGGGTTTATTCATTCAAACAATATTAGATAGTGATTTCAGAATACAAATTATTTTTTGACTGTTTATAATTTATGGGCGTGACTAAGATCCAGCTTATCTTTCATGGATATAATTGTTCCACAGAGTCAATAGAGGACCCTGTCAATGAGCATCATTCCTGTGAGGAACATTTGCAGTTGCTGTGCAAGAGACACCCCTGTGGAGCAAGACTTGCTTCAGTGGGGCTTTGGTGCTCAATGAGTCTGCCCCTTGAGTGTGTTGCTCATGGATGTGTAGAGTTGTAATTTGGTATGGTCTGATGCTGTCCACTGGGTGCATTGACTGTGGGGCCTCCTAGAAGGTACAAAGTCAGTCACTGTCTGGGCCACCCACAGGAGCTACAGAGTGATCTGCAGATTGCTGCTACTTGTATTAGGCATGAAAGTGCCCAGGCAAGGCCCAGTTGTGAAGCAAGGTGGGCTCGTGCAGGTGCTGGGTCTTGGGCTTCTTATTGGTATGTTTGGGCACACTGATGCCAGTTGCTGTTTGTTTGAGAGATTTTATAAAAGTCTGAAGCCTGAGCTGGAACAGGCCATTCATATGGAAAAGCCCCTGCAAACATCTTGGGTGGGGCTGCAAATTGATGGGGCAGGGAATTACCAGGGTGGAGCAAATAGTGTGGGCCATGTTGATGGAATCTCAGCTTTGCAATGGGGAAGGTCCCAGCACAGTAATAGTGACCCGTATGAGCACCCTCATCTTGGAGAAAGTTAGCCCAAGTTCCTGCCCCAATGCCAGACAATCCACTTCCTCTCTGTATGTCCCTGAATCTCCCAAAGCTTCCGCCCAGTGCTGGAGCTCAGAGGAAACAGGACTGTGTAAGTTCTTGTGCTGGCCTTTAAGGGGAACTGCCTGGAACTGTAGCAGTCTCCATGTCACTCAGCCACAGTGCCCTCTGGTTTTTACAGCCACGTTATGTGGAATTCTCTTCCCAGTTCTGGGACCTTATGCTCCTCATAGGAGGCCTCTATAGCCAGATATCCCTTCAGATTGAGAAAAAACACCACACCAGCCTGTTCTGTGCCTTCGCCCCTCCTATTAGTCTCAATGTACTTCTTTACTTCTCTAGTTGCAGGACTTCTATTCAGCCAGATTTCAGGCGGTTCTGAATGATGGTTGTTCTGTATTTTAGTTGGAATTTTGATGTGGTTGTTGGAGGCAGGGAGTACCAGCATTTATCTATGCCACCAACTTGGTTCTCCATTGCCCCATCTTCTGTTTGGACCCTGACTGCCCACAGCTGTCAACCAGAGTTCTGGAGCATGGCATCCACTTGCTGTCCTGTGGTTGGCTGCAGTCATATTTAGATTTCAGTGCTCTGTTCCACTATCAAGGTGTTTGCTCTTCACAAAGCGCATTACTCACTGAGTAACTGTTGTGCTTGTCAGTTCTTTTGGGGCTGTCACTCTGTGCACAACACCATTTTTTTTATGCCTCACTGGCTATTTTGTTAGGAGAAGGACAGCAAGGAGTACTCTGTCACGGAGAAACTTTTGTAGAGTCTGAAGTTACAGAGATTTTGAACTTGGTTTTGTCTTGTCTTTTCGTTGCAGATGTTGCTGCCATAGCGTGTGGTCGTGAATTCCTGGTTAACTCCAGCCGGGTGCTCTTGGACACCATACTGCAGCTTCTGGGAGACTTGAAGCCAGGACAGTGCACCAAACTCAAAGTGTACGGTGGACAGTATTAAAGAATTTGTTTACAAATTAGGCAGAATTTGCTGGTTGGGCCTCTTTTTCATATAAACACAATTAATTTGATAGTGGTTCTAGAAATAATAGAAGGAACTAATGTCTGCAGAATTCAGGGATGCAGTCTATTCAAATACTATTTTAGAAAAATAATATAAACAAAAGGAATGTTCTCACTTTAGAGCAATCAGTGAGTCCCAAATGCAATCGTGATACTTGAGGGTTATATTAATGACCTCAAAATGAACTTAAATAAGTGTTTGTTATGGCAGCATCTCACTTCCAACTACCAACATCAGTCTTTATTTACTACTGTTGTGTAACAAAATACCACCAACTTAGGGGCTAAAACAATATCTCCTTCACAGTTCTGTAAATCAGAAGTCTGAGTGGGCTTGACTGGTTCTCCAGCTAGGGCCTCACAGGGCCAAAATAAAGGCATTGTCTGGGCCAGGCTTTCTTCTAGAGGCTCAGGGCAAGATGCTTCTAGGTGCATTCAGATTGCTGGCGGAATCCAGTTCCTTGCCTTTGTAGAGCTGAGGTCCTTGGGGGTCACTTTCAGCTTCCAGGGCTGGCAGATTTCCTTATCACATGATCCCACCTTACCTTTAAGTTGTAGTAGCTCATTGAATCCCTCTTAGATTTTGATGGGTTTAGATTAGGCATAACTGAATAGACTCTCTGATTAATTCAGAGTCTGCTGGTTAGTGCGTATAGGATGACTGGGCATATAAGACAATCCCCAACTTTTGAGAAGATTTTCCTGGGTTATAAAGTCGTCTTATACGCCGGAAAACACGGTAACTTAATTATATCTGCAGAGTCTTTCTGCCATGTAACTTACCAGGGTGTGATACTCTGTGCACAGTCCCTGCAATTAGGGCAGGAAATTGTGGACTGCTGTAAGATTTTGTCTACCGCACCATTCATTTCTAGTGTTGCTTTTCTTCTTGGAGCATTTTTTATAATAGCTTCTTTAAAGTCTTTGTCAGTTATTTCCAACATCTGTGTAATCTTGTCCTTGATGTCTCTATTTTTTTTTAATTTAAATTATTTATTGTTTGAAGTATTACATATGTCTTCTTTTTTCCCCATTGACCTCTCCCCAGCCATTCCCATCCCCCAGCACATGCCCTCACTCCCCTGTACTGTGTGTCCATGGGTTATGCTTATATGCATGCTTATAAGTCCTTTGGTTGATCTCTCACCACCCCCACCGCCTCCCCACCGCCTCCCCTGCCTTCCCTCTGATGTTGGATGATCTGTTCGGTGCTTCTGGATCTATTTTTGTTCATCAGTTTATGTTGTTCATTATATTCCACAAATGAGTGAGATCATATGATAATTGTCTTTCTCCAACTGGCTTATTTTGTTCTTAGCATAATGCTCTCCAGTTCCATCCATGCTGTTGCAAATGGTAAGAATTCCTTCTTTTTTACAGCAGCATAGTATTCCATTGTGTAGATGTACATCACTGTTTTTTAATCTCCTCATCTGCTGATGGGCACTTAGGCTGTTTCTATATCTTAGGTATTGTAAATTATGCTGCTGTGAACATAGGGGTGCATATATCCTTTCTGATTGGTGTTTCTGTTTCTTGGGATATATTCCTAGAAGTGGGATTACTGGGTCCAATGAGAGTTCCATTTTTAATTTTTTGAGGAAACTCCATATTGTTTTCCACAGTTTCTGCACCAGTCTGCATTCCCACCAGCAGTACACAAGTGTTCCTTTTTCTCCGCATCCTCGCCAGCACTTGTCGGTTGTTGATTTGTTGATGATAGTCATTCTGACAGGTGTGAGATGGTACCTCATTGTCATTTTGATTTGCAACTCTTGGATGATTAGTGACTTTGAGCATGTTTTCATATGTCTCATGGCCTTCTGTATGTCCTCTTTCGAAAAGTGTCTATATAGGTCCTTTATAATTGAATTGTTTATCTTCCCTTTGTTAAGTTGTATGAGTTCTCTATAAATTTTGGAGATTAAACCTTTGTTGGATATAACATTGGCAAATACATTCTCCCATGCAGTGGGCTCTCTTACTGTTTTGTTGATAGTTTCTTTTGCTGTGCAGAAGCTTTTTATTTTGATGTAGTCCCATTTGTTTATTTTCTCCTTAGTTTCCATTGTCCAAGCCGTATCGGTAAAGATATTGCTATAACATTAGTCTGATATTTTGCTGCTATGGATTCTTCTAAGACTTTTATTGTTTCCCATTTTATATTTAAGTCCTTTATCCATTTTGAGTTTATTTTTGTGTATGGTGTAAGTTGGTGATCTAGTTTCTTTTCTTTTTTTTTTTTGCATGTATTTGTCCAATTTCCCCAACACCATTTACTGAAGAGACTGTCTTGACTCCATTATATGCTATTGCCTTCTTTGAGCATAATGGCTTGGGTCAATTTTTGAATTCTCTGTTCTGTTCCATTGGTCTATATGTCTGTTTTTGTGCCAGTACCAGGCAGTTTGGAGAACAGTGGCTTTGTAATATAGCTCGATATCTGGTATTGTGATCCCTCCAACTTTGTTCTTCTTTCTCAGGATTGCTGCGGCCATCTGGGTCTTTTTTTATTTCATATGAATTTTTGGAGAGTTTGTTCTACGTCTGAAATATGCCGTTGGTATTTTAATGGGGGTTGCATTGAATCTATAGATTGCTTTGGGTAGTATGGACTTTTTAATGATGTTGATGCTACCAATCCATGAGCATGGTATGTTCTTCCATGTGTTTGGCCTTGATGTCTCTTGGTTGTTTTTTGCAGCATGAGTTGGTATTTTTCCTGTTTCTTCATTTGCTGAATAATGTTTGGGTTGCCTCTTAGACATTTGAATATTATGTTTTAAGAACCAGGGTTTTATTTAAATCCTATGGAAAATGTTGCCCAGCTAGTGTGGCTCAGCGGTTGAGCGTTGACCTATGAATCAGGAGGTCATGGGTTGATTGCCAGTCAGGGCATATGCCTGGGTTGTGGGCTCGATCAACAGTGGATCAACAGTGTGGGGTGTGTAGAAGGCAGCCATTCAATGATTCTCATCGTTGATGTTTCCATCTCTTCCTCTTTCTTCCTCTCTGAAATCAATAAAAATATATTAAAATTAGAGAAATCCTATGGAAAATGTTGATGTCAATCTGGTTGGGTTCAAATTGTAAGTTCTTACTAGCCTTCTCTCTGTGTTGTGATTTCATTGTCAGTTCCATTTTCAAAAAGCTTTTACAATGCTCTTATGTACCACCTGTGGCCTGTGAGACCTGAATAATAGTTGGTATTTTACTTCTCAGAAGGTTGGATATGCTGTTTCTATGATCAGATCAATGCATGCATAGCTTGGGGTGAGGCCAAGAATGAATAAAAACCTTTTGGGGTCACTTTCCTGAGCTTTAACTCTTCACATATCCCTGGTACTTGTTGGTTCCAATGCTGGGATTTTGTATCTTGCTGTGTCATGCATGTCCAGGGCCAAGCAGCAGGAATTCAGAAGATCACAGGCCTCCCAGTGGTGAGGATGATTTCCTTCCTAGGGAGTTGAGTTGCCTGAGTGCCCCCTGTGCCAGCATGGTCATTGCAAGGAGACCCTTTTACGACTCTGTGAGTCTGAACTACAGTCTTTGGGTGCTCTTCTCTGTGCGGATCGGTGCCACTCCTGGGATTGGGGGCACTGAGTTGCAGACTCACTGCTGGTTGGTGGTTCTTACACTTCTGGCCTTCTTCCCGATCTGCCTGCTGCTGTTTACTTTCTGGAGCCTCTCATGGCTGCTCCATGTATTCTGTTCAGCACTTCAAGCTATGTTCAGTGGAAGCCAGAGAGTGGGTGTGTTTACTACATCTTATCTGGAACCAGACTTTCTAGTCCCTTTTGGAGTTTGTACTAACAAATATGTGTCTATGAGCAATACATAAAACACAGTGTAACATGGGTATATAGTTTTGTGTAGACTTTGCAAGTTGTTTATGGGTGTAGTTAATTATTTTTAAGCATCTTAGGTTAAAGAAGATGGGACACTGGGTTATCTTTTACCCCTGACTGGTGGACATTCAGGTTATTTTCAAATTTGATTCTGCGAAAATAAGGCTGTAGTAAATATCTTTGACAAACATCTACTGCTAACCTGGGTAAGATTTCCCCTAGGAGCTTTCCCAGGAAAGGAATACAGTAGGTCCTCATCTGTTCCTATGGTGTGACGTAATGTGATTTTTGCTGTAAGTTGGAACCCAACTACATAAGCACCTACGTCACTCACATGGAGCACATACACAGCAGTAATGAAGTGAAACAGTAAAAAAAACTTAAAAGAAAGATAACAATTCCTGACCTTTAGTTGTGGTAAATAAATAATAAAAAACACGAAGCACATATGTACATACATTGAAATGACGGAACTTATTTTTTTTTTTATAAATAAATGGGAGATGGCAACGTAACCACAAAACAATGTGGACTGCCTGTACTTGAGAAGTGGGACATGCACATTTTCAGTTTATGAGATACTGGCAAGCTGCTCACCGAAGCGTACATGTTCAGTGTTCTTTACTTCCTACACCGTCTTATTGATATCTGCCTGTCTGTGTGTCTTTAGATTACCAGTGATGTCGAGACTCTTGTCTCATGTTCAAACATTTGAGTTTTTTTTTTCTGTGATTTATCTGTTCATGTCTATTGATCATTTGCTAATGGGTTATATTTTTCTTTGTGATGTGCTGTTGTTCCTTATGTCTTCTGGATACTAAACCATTGTCTCTCTTGCTTCTGTGGTCTGTACAAGGTCAGTGTTATGGGTCCAGCTAACCCCCTCCTCCACTTTCCAAGCAAAGCTTTGTGTGAAGGCTGGGTTTCTCTTGGCCTCTCTGTTCCACTATATGGAGCTCTGTGTCTTTGTGTCCTAATGAGCTCTTGTCCGTTGCATTGGGAGATGAGGAGAGATTTGCTTACTTCTTGGCAGTCTTCCACCTGACCACTGAGCAGAGCCCATGCACAGATGTTAGCCTCAAACCCACTTGGGATCTCAGTGTGCACCAGACTGAAGCGGGTCTTCTCACTTTACAATCTTTGGCTGCCTTCTAATAGGCGTGCCATTTGTTTGCTTTCTTCTTCACTGTTTATTCCTAATCTTGAGTTCCCTGGAACCAGGACCTTTCTTGTACTATAAGTAAAAATGTTCCTTTTTTTTTTTTTTTTGGCCTCTTTTTTCCTTGGCTGTAACTTGCCTCTTTCCTGGGGATTTTGCTTTCTTTGCCACCTCCATAATCAAAGGCTATACATTTTAGTAGTTTGGGTGCCTCAGACCCAGAGATGAGCTTAAAAAAAAAAAAAAAAAAAGACTTAGCCTGGCTGGTGTGGCTCAGTGCTTGAGTGTCGGTCAACCTATGAATCAGTAGGTCTCTGTTCAATTCTCGGTCAGGACACATGCTTGGGTTGTGGGTTCGATCCCCAGTGTGGGGCATGCAGGAGGCAGCCAATCAATGATTTTCTCTTATCGGTGTTTCTGTCTCTCCTTCTCCCTTCTTCTTTGAAATCAATAAAAATATATTAAAAAATAAAATTAAAATTAAAAAAAGACTTAGTTGTTTTTTTTTTTTTTTCAGGGCAGTTTTAGTTTCACAACAAAATTGAGAGGAAGAGAGAGATTTCCCCTAAAACCATACTCTCACACATGCCATAATTTTGCCTTTTCCAGAACATCATATAGTTGGAATCACAGAGTCTCTAGCCTTCTCAGATTGACTTCTTTCACTTAGTAATATGTATTTAATGTTCCTCCATATTTTTACATGGCTTGATATAGGTAATTTCTTTTTTAGCACAGAATAACATTCCATTCTTTGGAAGCACCATAGTTTATTCATTCACCCACTGAAGGACATCTTGGTTGCTTCCAAGATTGGGCAATTATGAATAAAGCTGCTATAACATTGTACATACGTTTTTATACGGAAGTAAGATTTCAGTTCCTTTGGGGAAATACCAAGGAGCGAGACTACTTGATCATATGGCGAGTTATGTTTGTTTTGTAATAAACTGTCAAACTATCTTCCAAAATGGCTGTATTATTTTGCATTCCCACCAGCAATGAATGGGAGTTCCTGTTGCTTTACATCCCCACCAGCATTTGGTGGTGTCAGTGTTCTGGATTGTGGCTATTCTAATAGGTGTGTAGTGATATCTTTTTTTTTTTTAAATCCTCACTGGAGGATATGGTTTTTAAAAAATGTATTTTTTATTGATTTTTTTAAAGAGAGAAACATCTATGTGAGAGAGAAACATCAATTTTTTGCCTCCCATAGGCACCCTCACCAGATACTGAACACACAGCCCGGTGCATGCCCTGACTGGGAATTGAATTGTGACCTCCTGGTTCGCAGGTTGATACTCAACCACTGAGCTGCACCAGCCAGGTGAGGGAAGTACATTTTGAAGACAAATCTTAGTTAATGTTGAAATTCCTGAATTTAGAGTTGTCAGCATATCCAGATATTAACAATGGTCAACCAACCTTCTAAAGCGTTTGTGACACTTGGCATCTGGGAACTGGTACATACTATTTTCCAGGAGTAGAGCTTTTATTCACAAAACGTTTAACATCCACTGAATTGGTCTAGTACTGAGTTATAAATTGGTAACTAGTGCTGTGAATGTAACTTCAATCCTCCTGAAAGGCATTTTTAGGGTTTCAACCTAACTAGTTTGATCATTCTATGTACATTTTTTAAAAACCCACAAAAATCTATATTTACCTTTTTAAACAAGAAAATGGCAAATAACCTAGTATACATATGGGCAAAAGAGTTGATCAGGCAGTTCACAAAAGAAACACTGGAAAGCTTCATAAATACTGAAAAGAATCACAACCTCAGTTGTAATGCAGATTATAACCATAATGAGATACCGTTTTATTCCATCTCACTGACAAAACATCAGATGTGACAGTTTCGAGCTTTGGAGAGGGTGTGAGGCTAGGTAGAGCTTATTCTGTCCACTTGCTGGTGGGAGGGAGATGGAGGCAGGTGAACAGCATCTGTTGCAGTTGAACACCCATGTTTGGGACACGTGATCCACATCCGTGTATGCGTTCTAGAGGAAGTTTTACCCACAAACACCAGGGTGCTTGTGGGAGCAGCCGTGGTGGTGATAGTTCTCACTGGGAACTTATCTACAACCTCTTATCAGCTGGAGAATAGATGGCAAACAGTTGATATGTTAGGACACATCAGTGAAAATATGTTAGAACTGTACAAACCAGCATGGAAAACATCTCACTGTGGTATGGAGATTACGTTCAGTATGCTGATACATGTCGGGTTCTGGTCATATTTTGTAAAAGTTAATGGAATTGCATGGCTGTTTCCCATATCAAATGGTGATAGTGGTTTCCGTGTCCCTGAAGTAGGTGTTCAGGTTCACAAAGGGGATTTGACTATGGTGATAAGATTTTATATCAGTGTTACATAGTAGAAAAATATCTATGGATATTCGTTTAGAATTACATATGGCATTGACCATAGATTTTTAAGTTCTAATTTGATGGGGTCAGGGGCACAAAATCTAAAACAACACGGTAAATAGTTAACAACTGCACTGCTCTTTCAAAATCAGGAGGCCTCCAGCTGCAGATTTCTGTCCGTCATGTGGTCTGAAGTGTCTGATTGCTCTGCCAGTTGCTTCTCTATCATATAACATCTGCAGTTTTCTGTAAGGATTTTATTGCTTGTTGTTCCTTAGAATTACTTGATAGTGCTAATTTGGCTACTGATGTTTGGTTTTTGTTTCTGGTGGAGGGGGCAGCACAATCGTGCCCTTTTGTTTATTGCTGGTTTGTTTTGAAGTACTGGATGTGTTTATTTTTTGATTTAATTTCTTTTAAGAAGAATTAGGCAGTTCAGTTGAGTCACTTTTACTTTTAGTGACTCAGCCTTGTAGTCAGACTATCAGCAGGGCTTTCTGGCTTCTCGCTGGGAGAACTTGTTCTGTCCCAGGCCTGGTGTATCCAGGGGAAGGGAGTGTCCTTTTACTGAAGGAGAGTTACTTGTGATGCTTCTGTAGCATTTTAGATTTGCCAGTTTCTTTAATTTGATTTTGGGCTCTAGCCCTGTCTGCACTTTGAAAATGCCTCGGGCACACGATGGGAGTCTGTCTCCATGTGTTTGCCCTGCGGCAGCTCCCGGCTTTATTTTAGCCTTCTTTTCAGTTATTTTATAATCAATGTCAGGCGCCTCTAAAATTCCCAAGACTACATAGCCTGGGAAGTTGTTCATTTGGAACCCATTGGTCTGCTTATAGGCTTTTGGTAGGAAGCGGGTTGGCATGCCTTTTTTGTCACCGTAAGGGGAAATCTGACTCCCAGTACTTAGGAAATGACATTTGCCTTTAGTATCTCAGTACTAGAAGAGTGAATTGAATGGCCAGTCTCTTTTGACTTGACAGTTGGACACTTCATAGTAATATTTACAAAATAGTTTTGGTTGGTATAGAAGCACATGCAAGGAGAAAACTCATTCTGGATTTATTGTTTCCTAAGTCTGTGTGACCTTGGAGAAGTCTCTGGTCTTCTGTGAGATATAACTTAGCAATGGGGTCTCACATGGCACTATGGTCCTCACAATTACATTTGCTCCATCTTGACTTCTTAAGGAGGGCTGTCTTTGACCAAATATGAAATTTTAAAGATATTTAATTTGTGAGTAATTTTTATTTGATTACTAGGGGCCCAGTGCACGAATTTGTGCACCTTGAAAGGAACTGGGCCATGAGGCTGTGGTGGGCACAGGCGTGGGTCTTGGTCCATCCTCCGCACCCCTGCCCAGCCCCTCCCACCACAGCCCCCTTGTCCCCTGTCTGCTGGAAGCCCCGCTCCCGCCGCCGCTGCTCCCATGAGCTGACAGCACTGGCTCCGCTCGCACTTGCTGATGGCACGGAGCCATTGGGGCCTATGCCAGCAGTGGGTTTGAGTGGGGCTGGTGCCTCAGCGGGTGCGAGCAGTGGCCCCTGCGTTGGCAGCGGGTGTGCATGCCTGGCGGGACCATGGCGTATGGGAGCTAAGAATTTTCAGTACGCACCAGATGCTCGCCCTGATGACAGCATCTGGCACCCTTGCTCACCTGCTCCACCATCCTGCCGTGGCCGATGCCTTCCATGTTCTGCATGTGCTTCCTGGTGGTCAGCACATATGAGAGCGACCAGTTGTTGGGTTGTTCCGCCATTTGGTCTATTTCCATATTTGCCTTTTATTATATAGGACTAGAAGCCCAGCGCATGATTAAATCGTGCAGGGAGGGTCCCCAGCCCTAGCATCCTGCCATCAGGGCCATCTTCTGCCTGTTCACCAGCCCCCAGGCCGAATGCCACCTCCGTCACCAGGCTGTCAGGCCATTGGGATCACCAGCTCATCCCTGGCTGCTCTGGAGCTCAAGCCTGCAGGAAAGTGGGTGCTGGAGACTTCACCTCCACGCGAGTGTGCTGGGTCGGCTGCTGATGGAATGCACTGCCTGCTCAAACCGCTCAAGCAGGTGCTGCTGCTACCACTGCTGCTGCCACTGCCACTGCCACTGCTGCTAGAGCTTGAGGTGCTGATGGAGGCTGTGGGGCACACCGCGACCTACCCACCCTGGCGTGAGCGGCCCCGAGTGGGCATCGTGTTCCATCAGCTGCTGGCCTGGCATACGCTCATGGAGGTGAAGTTGCCAGTGCCCACTTTCCCGCCTGAGCCCCCGAGCAGCCGGGGATGAGCTAGTGATCCCAACAGCCTGACATCCAGCCCGGTCTCCCACCACCCACCCCAGGACTCAGTGCGTCCACACTCCAGAGCGTCCATGCTCCTGCCTTAAACCTCTCCACCTTTTCGGAGAAACAGCTGGGGGAGGGCACAGCTGTTGCCAAGACGACCCCTGCAGGACTGACTTCCTCCTGGTCGGTCGAGTGAGCCTTGGGTCGTGACGTTACACCCAGGGTTTTTATATAAATAGATTATTATTTTAAATCCTTACCTGAGGGTATTTTTCCACTGATTTTTAGAGAGAGTGGAAAAAAGAGGGGAAGACGGAAAGAAATATTGATGTGAGAGAAACGCATCGATTGGTTTCCTCCTGCATGTGCCCTGACCAGGGCCCGGGCTGGGGAGGAGACTGCAACCAAAGCACATGCCCTTGACCAGAATCAAATCTGGGATCCTTCAGTCTGCAGGCTTACTCTCTATCCACTGAGCCAAACCAGCTAGGGTGTGAGTCATTTTTAACATGTTAAAATTAAGTGGAGTCATTGGAGACTCAAGTGGACACATTTTTGGAGTTTATTCCATATTACCGTTATCACTCAGGTGTTAACTTTGGCGGTTAAGATCTAGAGAAGAATGGCTTGTGGTATTTTCATGTACTGAAGCAGCGGTTTGCAAACTTTTTATGTAGAAAGCCAGATAGAGAATATTTTAGGCTCTGTGAGCCACAGGATCTCTGTTGTGATGACTCATTCCTGCTTTTGTGGCGTGAAAGCAGCATAGACAATACGCTTAATTTGAAAGAATTCCAGCCATGTGTTGGTGATCTGAAGAAGGAACTTTTCTCTTGGGATATTGGATTAGAGACCTCAGAAAATTTTAGTGGAGATGCTGAATTTTCCTCATGAATATGACATTTGAATAGCCCGTAATAACTCATTAAATAGATTAGTAGTGAATAGATTTTGCTTATATATAAAAATTGTCAGGAAAACTTAAAAGGATTGCCATTTTGGCTCACATGGCCTATGAGGAGAGTGAGGATAATAATGGGAACTGGGTGCTATTCCCTCTGGTGCTGCTGGTGGTGGTGTCTGCCTGGATGCTAGCCCTGCCTGCACTTTGAAAATGTCCTGGGAGCACAAGGGGAGCTGTTGCTGTGTGTTTGCCCTGCTGCAGCTCCAGGCCTTTGGGAATCACTCGCTTTCCACGTTTACCCTGAGTACTCACTGTGTCCCGAGTTGGTGCCAGCCCATGTGGCTATAAAGACGAACAAGCCATGGGGTGGCTTTTGATAAAGTTCAGTGGGGAAACGGTTGTTTTAACAGAACACTGGAAAGCACATTTCCAGGCACGTGTATATGCGTGCCCTGTCATTTATTGTCGTTTATTTTAATGGATTCAATCACAATTACTGATTTTCCTTTTGCTGAAGGCAGCATTATGTCTCAGCATGGCACTGTGACTGTCCCATCTTTATCTAAAAAGCTGATGTATTGCTAATTGTGGAGTTTCTTGCAGTAGATTTGATTTTTTAAATTTTTGCATTGCAGCACTAGGTGGTTTGGCTCAGTGGATAGAGTGTTGGCCCACGGACTGAAGGATCCCAGGTTTGATTCCCAGTCAAGGGCATGTACCTCAGTTTTAGGCTTGATCCCTGGCCCTGATTGGGTGCATGCAGGAGACAACCATTCAATGTGTCTCTTTCAAATTGGTGTTTCTCTCCCCCTCCTTTTTCTCTCTGTAAATATCAGTGGAAAAATAACTTCGAATGAGGGTTAAAAAAATTTTTTTTAGCATTGCAGTATTATTTGCAATCTTGGTTACTGAGCATTTTGGCACCTCTTAATTTGCTCCCTAATCAAGTGCCTTACTCTGTTCACCTCATGTGGCCCTGCTAGTTAAATATTCGATTGTACGTTGGACATTACAGAAGATACATTGAGGACTCTGGTGTCTTTTCCTGAAAAGAATTGATGTTTGTCCTTGCAGGTAGTTAGCTTTACCTGACTCCTCTATTCTGACTCTCCTGAGTGGTCATCACCCAAACCCCACACCTCCTTGCTGGGGGTGCCAGCTGTCCTCTCCCCTGGCTCCTGGTGTTAGTCTCCTATGGTGCGGTTCAAAGTTGGTCATGACCTGGGCCGATTTTGTGTTTTGTGCTTCCCTTGTTCTGGGATTGGCGTTGCGGGGCTTCCTCCTTCCTAGCTTCGCTGTTTGCTGCCATTTCTTTAGCTCTGTTTTCTGTGTAGTATTTCTCTTTTCCAATGTGTCAGTTGCTCTTGAGTTTTATAGTTTATTATAGTTTGCATTTTTGTAAGTTCTACTAGATGGTTTTTAAAAAATATATATTTTATTGATTTTTTTTACAGAGAGGAAGGGAGAGGGATGGAGAGTTAGAAACATCGATGAGAGAGAAACATCGATCAGTTGCCTCCTGCACACCTCCCACCGAAGATGTGCCCACAACCAAGGTACATGCCCTTGACCGGAATCGAACCTGGGACCTTTCAGTCCGCAGGCCGATGGTCTATCCACTGAACCAAACTGGCCAGGGCTACTAGATGCTTTTTTGAAGTGCTTGGTCATTTCGTGTTTTTTTTCCACCCAATTTTGACTTTATTCACAACTTGGTCATTTCTAATACTCAGATCTTTGATCATGTTTTCAAGTTTTTTAAAAAATTATACCTATTAAACATAATCGTTTTTTCTATACTGCAGTTGATACTTCTAGCATGACCTTTTACTAGAAGTAAAAATAAAAATTCTGGCTCTCATTGGTTCTTTGTGCTGTTACTTATAATACCATTTTTCATTATTTTTATTTTTAAAAACGTTTTTATTGATTTTTTAGAGAAAGAAGAAGGGAAAGGAGAGAGACACATTGATGTCAGAGAAACATCCATCAGCTGCCTCCTGCATGTTCCCTACTGGGGATCAAGGCCTCAAACCAGGCATATGTCCTGACCAGGAATCTAACCAGCAACCTTTTTTTGTTGTTGTTGCATGGGATGAAGCTCAACCAACTGAGCCAAACTGGCCAGGGGATGTTTATTTTTATTTCGTACTCACATTTGTCAGTATTGTTTTTTTGGGAATTATTTGAAGACCAGGCTGAGGGCCCTTTAAGAGAATGTTTGTTTACTTTGCCAGGCAGTTGCAGGAGCTCCTACCCCTGGTCTCTTTGTGTCAAAGTTATTGGCTTGCAGATTTTCAGACCATACAAAAAGTATGGACCTAGGCCAAGCTCAACAGTTCACTTTTTCCTGGCTTTCTGCAGGGGTCTATGATCTCAGTCTGTCTTGTGTTGGTCTGAGGCCGCCTGTCTGCAGGAAGCCACTAATGCTTAAGCTCTGTGATTCTGAAATCTATCAGCTTTAACACTTAACCTCCCTAAATTTGTGTTTTCACTTATGTAGTTACTGATCAGAGTGGTTTTTCCCCTTCATTTCTTGAAATCTCATCCATTCTTTTAAGGGATTGTGAAACATTTGTGTAGCCTTTTTTTGTGGATTTGCAGTGTGAAGTTTTGGGTATGTCTTTATTTTGCAGTAGCGTCAGAAACCAGTCCTGTAGTTTTCTAATTTCCTTTAGACTCTATATTACCAGTTGAGGTCAATTCCCAAGACCGCTTATAAAATCCTATTTAACTCCGTATACTGTTTGGTTGGTTGTTTGAAAAGGTTGGGGTTATGGCATTTTTCATTCCTCAGGCTGTGGATTAAACAGGCTTGTATGGCTTGACCTAGCTGCCCAGACGTCGTGGATAGCGATAGAGTTCACTGAATGGAAAGATAGGACTAAATTTTAAACAGTTAAATTGAACTTTCAGAATACAGTATATTTAGGAATTGAGGGATACTTATTATATAATACTAGGGGCCCGGTGCACAAAAATTTGTGCACTCGGGGTGGAGGGAGTCCCTCAGCCCGGCCTGTGCCCTCTCACAGTCTGGGACCCCTCAGTGGATGTCCTATGATGGCCCCAGTCTGCCAGGCGCCTTGTGTGTGTGTGTGTGTGTGTGTG
>PVJC01034313.1:0-18892 GCA_004026665.1 Murina feae | reverse complement strand
CCCCCAAGGTGTCCCAGACTACAAGAGGGCACAGGCCGGGCTGAGGGACCCCCACCCCCCCGAGTGCACAAATTTTTGTGCACCGGGCCCCTAGTATTTCTATAATGTTATATAATAATTTCTACTAGCCAATAGATACTGATACTTTCTGCACTGAATATAATGAGGGAAAAGAAAAACATTTCAAGAATTGGAAAAAGTAAAACATTGCTGGTAAAGAATTAAATATGTAATTAAACAGATTTTATTTTCAGCCCCCCCACCCCCGGCCCCAAACAGAAAAGCCAGGACCCTCCACCCCTGCGATGAAGATGACTGTCCCCTCTCCTATCCCCCCTCCCCCGTCCTGCTCGATGTTTATAGCACTGATTTCCTAACACACCCTGCCAGGCACTCACTATACAGGGCTTTTTGTCTCATTTTTTAAAGATATATTTGTATTGATCTCAGAGAGAAAGGGAAAGAGAGAGGGAGAGAAACATCAGTGAGAGAGAATCATTGACCGGTTGCCTCCTACACGCCCCCTACTGGGGATCCAGTCTGTAACCCAGGCACGTGCCATAACCGGAATTGAATCGTGACCTCCTGGTTCATAAGTCGGTGCCCAACCACTTAGCCACACCTGCCAGGCTTGTCTCATTTTCCATTGCTGTATGGTGCCTACTACAGTGCCTGGCACATGGCACTTAAAGAAATATGTGCTGAAGGAACCAATGAGTAAAGTTCCCATAAACCCGAGCTTATTTAAAATGGCTCAGGACAAAACTAAGGTTTTGAGGCTGAGGCTGTCCTAGGCTGGGGCCTGGGCACCCTCTCAAGGACTCTGTTGCCTCTGAAGGTGGATCTGAGGCATCCAAGGAAAGGCAAGGCTGCCAGGCCTGACAAATATCAGTTAAGGGTACCATGCACCCCCACCCATGTCCTTAGTTCCTCCCCTCAGTGGAAATCAGTTCACGGAACCAGTAAAACTAGCTCCTGTCTTGAATGCTGGTGAGCAAAGCCAGAGAGAAACGTTGGCATCCGGGAGGCCACCCAGGCCCTGGGAAGCTGGTGGCCAGCGTTGCCTTCTGCACTATTCTTTGCGGAAAGTAGGCTCGCGCCCTCCAGATTTATTGCCCTCCCTCCTCAAGGACCTTGGCGGAATACAGTGCACTCGGGGGAACATCAGATCAAGATGTGCGCCATTCGGGCTGTAATTAAATTTAATAGGCAGTTTATCCGGTTCGGAGGAATACGCGATGGAGAGGGGCAGAGAGGCGCGCCTACTGCGGGGAATCACTTCACAATGGAGTATCCATCTGGAAAAAAAGACATCGCCCCGGCCCAGCCAGTGTGAACGAAATCTCCATCAGCATCGGATGAGGTCACTTCATCACGCCCGGGCTGAGAGGGAGCAGCCTGTGGCACCTTCTATTAAAAATAATGCACAGCCATCTCCGCGGCATGTAAATCTCACTCACGATTATGCAAACGGAAGGGAAGAGGCAGTTAATAAAACACAAAATAACCTGGTGTTTTATTAGACTGCGCGCTGGATTCATGGCCACGAGGTTGCAAATGGCTTATATATTATCTCCCAGCTGCGGCGCATGGACAGCGCGGCCTGGGGTGGCTGGGGATGGAGGCGGGTCCGGGGGGGTGCGGAGGACGGTGGGGTTTCTGCAGCTTTTCTGAAACCCGGCTGGGGGTGGGCACGTGGTTCTGAAAAATGACAACGTGTTCACGGCAGGATCACGCGGAGGAGCCCTGCTCATTTGCACATTTTTGTGCCAGAAACTATACAAAGCCTTCTGACACCTTTTCCTCATTTAACTGTCCCAGTAACTCCGGGAGGTAGGTACTATTTAAACCCCATCATGCAGATAAGGAAGCTGAGGCTCCATGACACTCCAAGGTCATGAAACTCCTAAGTAGGACAGGCAAGATTTGAACCTGGGTCTAATGACGTAGTGGCTAGGATTTGTCCTAAGGAAGCAGAGTTAAGTATCCCCAGAACCAGGAGGTATCCTCTGGTTCACCCCCTCATTCCATTTTGGAAAGCTCAATACAGTAGCCACCCCCATCCCCATCTTTCTACGTGGAACCCCTTTCTACCCCTTGTGTTTGGAGGGGCCACTGGTTAGAAATCTTCCCAAGGAGACTAGTTCTGAAGTGCTCTCTGCCGGGCCTGGGCCCGGAGGGTGGTAAGCATATGTCTCTGCCTCCCCTACCCATTCCTGCTGCCTCCGGGGGGCCTGACCTATGGTCGCAAACCTGCCCAAATTAGGGAAGAAAGAGGAAGTACTCTCTCTAAGACCTGTAGGTGGGCAGCTGGCTGCCTTCTCAATTCCTCTCTGCCTACTTATTCCCAAGGCATCCGACAGAGATGCCAGCCTGGTGAAGGTGGCAGGGAGTTTCCTGGCAGTCGGAGCCCCCGCCCATCTAAAAAAAGCTGTCACTAAAAAAACAAAAACAAAACAAAACAAAACAAAAATGCTCGCTCGAAACTTGCAGAGAATGTGTTATGGCTGCTGTTATTTATTTATACCCCCAGCTACTTCCAGAAAGGATTTGAAGTGGCTTACGATAAAAATGGAGCTAGGTCTGTGTGCAGAGGGTAGGACTCCTGAGAAATCCGGAGGAGGGGCTGTATCAGGGCAGCCTCGCTCCTGCAAACATGCCTGGAGGGAGGTTGGCTGCCCTGTGCTGGGGCATCAGCCTCTGAAGATGAAACTTGGCGCTTCCACTTTCCCCGCTGGACAAGAGGTGCAGGAAGTCCTGCGAAGTGCTTAGAACAGTGGGCACCAGCAGGGGACTGACTGGGTCTTGTCCCCAATGTCTCCCAAAGTCCAGTGAATGGGAAGGGGCCCTGGATGCCCTCAGGGAAGCCACCGGGCTTAGGCAGAAGCAGACCCTGAGACTGGGATTCGAATGCAAACAGCTTCTTTGAGAAGAGATCCCAGGAAGCCTGGAGAAGGAGTGGGAAGGAGCAGGGAAGGGCAGGCAGCCTGTGATCATCCCTGTGGGCCTCGGGGCTCCACCTTGTTGGGGAACTGGAGAGAGGGTTCAGAGGTTACGCAGGAGGGATCCCGTTCCAGGGGCAAGGAGGCTGGCTGTCCTCCACCAGTTTCCTTTGGTCACTGGGTGGGCCTCTCCGAGGAGTATCGGTGCTGCACATGGGAGCCAAGCAGCTCTGGCAGCCAGCGGCGGCCTGGGGGCAGGGGCACTGCGTGATTGGGACTCACTTCCGGCCCTGACAGCATCTGCTGCATCCTCGCAGGAGGCAGCGCGGCAGCCTCGCTGGCCTGGAAGCAGGTGGAGGTGGACCCGTGGGGTAATGAGAATCCGCAGGCGAGGCTACTGATTTCAGAGGGAGGCCTGGGGCAGGGGAGGTGGCAGAGACCCCCACCGTAAGGCTGTGGGGTGGGGAGGAGTTGTGCTAATAGAGAGGGGACTGTCCTGAGGGGGCACTATGGTCCCAGGTCCTGGGGGAAGCCCGGCTACACAGGACGTGTGTTCCAGGAGAGTCGAATGCTGTACTTTGTGTGTGCCCTGCCCTCCTCCAGACCAGGTGAGTCAGGGCCTGGGGGGCTGAGGAAGACACCTCCATCTGGGGGCCCTGACACAGCAGCACGTGGTCCCAGGGACTGTCCTCTAATGTCTTTCTCCTTGTGACCTGGCTCAAAAGTTTCCACTTCCAGGAAGCCCTTCTTACTCCGACTGTTCTCTTTCGCTCCATCTTTTCTGGAGCTAAATGTTGGCTTTATTCCCAGAGAACTGCCACCTCCCCACCCAACCAGATGCCCAATGGCTCCTGCTGCTCCCCTGTTGTCTTCTGTGAACGGTGTAGCTGTTAAAAGGGCTATCTTTGCATTCAGTCTGTTCATGTCCAGGCCCCACGTGTTGGCTAGGAGACACAGGGAAAGTTATGTAGCTCTTCTACACCTCAGCTTACTCATCTGCCATCACAGGGCCACAGTACCCACCTCATAAGAGTCCTGTAAGGAGTAAAGGAATTCATGTATTTAGATTACTTAGCACGGCCCCTGGCACACAGTAAGGTTTCAATAAACATTAGCTGTAATAATAATGATGGTGGTGATAACAAAGATTCCTGATCACAAACTGTCCATCTCTCTCCATTATTTACAGACTAAAATACAAATTCCTCAGTCGGCATTCCAGGCCCTGCACGGCTTTTTTCTTCTCACTTCTCACTTACTCTCGACACCATTCCAGAGCACCTGTTCTCTCTCACCGTCTCCTTCTGGCCTCTCCCGTGACCTCTCCTCCGTCAGTTTCCCTAGTTCTTAGGTCAGGATGCACTCACCTTGATGCTCAGCCCCGTACAGTGCCTGGAACATAGCAATTGGCAATCAATTGCTATTTCTAAAAGGGATACATGATAAGCTCCTTGGCCCCGGCTATTACATATTTTACTTCTCTGCAGGGCCAACATGCACCTTGCATGAGACCAGGTCCCCGAGGGGTCGGTTCATACCAGGAAGTAGATATGTGCTCGCATCCCCACTGTGTAGATACTTCCAGATCTCATCATAGAAGCTTTGCATGAATTGTTTCCTTTTCTCTTCCTAACCCATTTCTATCATCCCCATTTTACAGATGGGAAAAATGTGGCGGAGGGAAGTTAAGTAGCTTGGGCACAGTCACGTGGCTGATGGGTGACTGAGCAGGTTTAAACCGGATCCATCTGTTCCAGCACCTTTGCTCTTGATACATGGCATTACCCTCCATCGCCCCTGGGATGACGGGCCTGCTTCATCTCCTGATTTGAAAGGAAAGCTCCCATGTGGCACCCAGCCAAGTCCTGCTCTGGGTCTGCTTTGGACTAGGGCACTGCTCCCCAAGCTCAGTGAGGGCTTGCCCACTGAGTCCAGCATCTCCCTGGGCCTGGCCCAGAGGCCAGTGCCTTCTCGATGAAAGAGTAGAGCACCCCAGGGTCTCCTCCCTGACACCAAGGGTCTGGGTAAGCCCCAGAACGTCATCTGGGTCTTGCTACTCCAAGTAGGTTCATGGCCTTGGCTTTGCAGAGTGTGGTCTGTGCAAGAGCAGCACCAGCACCACCTGGGAGCTCGTTAGTTACGTCCCAGCCCAGACCTGCCAATCAGGACCTGCATCTTAATGAAGATTAGGTGCTTCCTCCGCTTCCTGAGCCAGTCTTGGGTTTGGCGAGGGGACCTGTTTAGTCGAATTCCAGCCCTTCAGTGGCTGGTGCCACCTAACCGCACGGCCTCATGCTCACCCGAGAAGCTGCTCTGGCACATTCTAGCAACAACTTCCGCAGCAAACCTTCTGGGCCTGCTCCTGGCCCCCATTTCTGTTCTATAGGTGAAACTCTGGCACCCACACCCAAATGCGTGGCCGCGTGCACGCCAAGAATCGCTTCACAACCCCTGCACTCACTGTTCTTTCTACCTGGCAATACCACTTCATCTTAGGTCGTGACCTTTCATACTGTTCTTTTCCTAGCACACCAGTCACCAAACAAGCAAATGCCGGTATATCTGCATTCTACCAAAGTATTTACCAGCATCTAGGCAAACAACACAAGCCACGTAAGAGGCCAGAACAACATTCCAGTTATATTCATTCATTCAACAAATATTGTGTGTCACACACTAGGAATATACGCCAAGAAACGTAATACAAGCAAAAAACACTTATAAAGTACCTCATGACGTCTCAACCTGCTCATCCCAGACCAGGAAACTTACGCCTCCTACCTTTGCTCCCACGTCCTCTCCCTCCCTCGTCTATTTCTAACCTCAGTGAAAGACATTCCCAGCAGAACCCTGGGAACAAAGGGGGAGCACCCGCCCATCTCCCTACCTGGGGAAGGGCCACACCTATTTTGCGCTTTTCCAGGCCTTGGTTTACGGGTTATACATAAGCCAGACCATGGCCCGGGGGAGGCCCCCAATAATGTTGGGGGGATCTTATACATGGATCAGTGTTTTTAAAAGATTGCTCCCTTACCCTCGTCTGGGTCCCTACTGGGCTCTGTGGAGGTGTCCATCGTGACTCAAGGAACACCTGCCTCACTGGTCTTCACCTGACCCCGAGTCCTTGCGAGCAGCAAGCTCACCTTCCTCGTTCATGTCCCAGTGCCTCCTGCAGGGCCTGGCGTAGAGCAAGTGCTCAATTCGAGTTTCTCAGGTGGGTGGATGCATGCACGTGTGACTGATGGGAGGAAACAGTGCCCTCAGAGAGCGCACCCAAGGGCAACTCCAGGAAGGAGGAAGGTGGCCCTGCACAGCCCCAGGGTCAACAGGCACGTCCTAGGCCGAGTTTGGGTGGAGGTCCCCTCCAGGCCCAGGGCAGAGCCTGTGCGTGCGTGTGTATTGTGTGTTTGTGTATGTATATGTGTGTGTACCCACGTGTGCACAGAGGCCTGTGCCCATCCTCCCTGTAACCCGGGAGCGGGCAGCGTCTCTTACCGTGGTGTACTTGCCCAGCTGGCAGAGCGAGGGGAAGGTTTCCTGGTGCGCTTTTCGGATCTTCTCGGTGAGATCGTCCAGCTCTGCTGTCATTTCATAGCTCTCCGTGCATTCCTGCTTCGTCGGCTCCTTCTTTTTCTTGTTCCTGTCATTCCTGACCGCTGGAAACGAGAGACAAGGCACATCAGGGGTCACTAGCGGCTGGGCCTGCGCTGCCGGAGCTGGGAGGGTCCGTCTCCCCACGCCTTGGATTCCTTGGACACTCAGAACAGGAACAGGGGGAAAAGGTGCTGCAAACACATCTCCCAGGGAAAGAGGCTCGGGGCTGGGAGGCGGGCAGAGCACGGGGCTTGTCTTTCTGAGTGTGCACACGCAGTTCTGAAGGAGAGTGTCGCTCGCCCAGACCGAGAGGCTCCCAAGCACGTTCCCCAAGTCCAGGGTGAGGGCTGAAGGCATCGCAAAGGAACCTGCCTGGGAGACTTGCCCCCAAACAACACGTGGTGATTCCAAACTAAGCCTTTTGGTTTGACACTTTGGTTTTCCGTTTTCTGAGTTCACTGACTAGCACTTTTGGAGAATTCCTCTTACAGGTAATGGGGTTATGGTTTTTGTCTCTTCATGCTTTTCTGCTTGCTAAAATTTCTGTATCAACCATATGTCTCATTATTTATCAACTTATTTAAACAATAATAATCTATACATTTTGAACTTTCAGCCTGGAAAACCATTCATTCATTCTTCATTCATTCATTCTCTCACTCACTTATTCACTCACAGTCACTGCACACCATGTGACCTAGCAACTCCACGTTTACATACATATCCAAGAAAATGGAAAATATATGTTTTCCTGTACACATATTTGTACACAAATGTTCATGGCAGCATTACTAGTATTCATAACAGCCCACAGGTCCCTCGGCTCATGAATGGATAAGGAGAAGGTGGTATGTTCACACAATGGAATATTATTCAGCCACGAAAAGGAATGAAATACTGACACATGCTACAACACGGCGGAACCTTGAAAACATGCTCAGTGAGGGAATCCAGGCACAAAAGGCCACACGCTGGTTGATTCTATTGGTATAAGATGTTCAGGATAAGCAGATTCACAAACAGAAAGCAGACCAGGGGTCGCCTGAGGCTGGGGTGGAGGGTGTATGGGGAGTGACCACTGAAAGGTATGGGATTTCTTTTTTGGGGAGATGAAATGTTCTAGAGTAGAGAACCCTAACAGTTGTACCGTCTTGTGGGCTATACTACAGGTCATAGAATGCGTGTTACACGATGTGATTATACCTTCAAACAGGAACCACCCAGAGCCCCGAGGGGGGTCCCCAGTCCCTGGACACCAGGAACTGCTCTGAATCGGAAGCCAAGGTGGCACTCGGGACCCTCTAACACAGCAGTCATAGTAATGGCCCTTCCTGACTACTTAGCAAGGCCGGCCACTGCCTCAAGCAACGACGAACTCCAGCTCACTGAATTCCACAGTGAGCCAGGTGAGGAGCACACCGCAGTCCCATGTCTACACTCTAGGAATCTGAGGCCCAAGGTCATCCTGTTGACAAGTAATCAGGTCAGGATTTCAGTGGAATGCACAGAAAAGCAGAGAGAGGAGCCACACACCCAAAATTACCCATCACTCAACCCCCAGGCAGGACTGGGGCCTGCGTCTGCATTCCTAAGCATTCCGTTTCCCGCGGCCCCCTGGACAACTCAGATAAGCAAACCCAGCTCTGGGGAGGGTTACCTGGGAGGGAGGGTGACACTGAGTTGCCACCACTAAGCTTCTACACCAAGCCGGAAGGTGAAGGGTGAGGTCAGGGGGAAGGGGACCTCAGTGAGCGGCAGCAGGTCGCCCAGTGGGGGCACTGGGTTGGGCTGTGCAATAACC
This sequence comes from Murina feae, assembly GCA_004026665.1. Lineage (NCBI taxonomy): Eukaryota > Metazoa > Chordata > Mammalia > Chiroptera > Vespertilionidae > Murina > Murina feae. The sequence goes on along the minus strand of PVJC01034313.1, from coordinate 10,555 downwards.
ATGCCCACCATTTGCAAAAAAACAGCCGCAAAGCCAAAGATCCCACTTCTGTGATTTGGGGCCCAAATGTGGAGAACTCTTAGCCGCTGACCAGTGGCCAGGGGACCCGTGTGTAGTAGCCTCCTGCTCCCTTCTGGACTGCACCTGCTCTCCCGAAGCAAAATGCCTCGCCACATTCCCCCTGTCCCCGTGGCTAAAGGACTCCTAGACTCTTGGAAACTGCCCCGCAACTGCAAAATGCAGTGACACCTCTGGTAATTACTCCCCCATTATGCAAAGGTTCCTAAGTTAATGGACAAATGTGCTGGGCACGTGGCCTCAGCAGCTGCTTTGCTCCGTGGCTTCAGACGGCTGTGGAATGCAGGCATGGCATCTGGGCCAGGCGTGGGGACGGCTGCCAAGAACCTCAGAATCCGGGCGATGGGGCACTGCCCGGAACACCACGCGGGATGCGGGCCTGAGCGCAGTGCTCTGTCCAGCTTCTGGGGACTGCTGGTCAGCAGGTGCTAGGACAAGGCAGGAGCTCACCTCCTGCGTAGGATGCCAATGCAAGGCAGGGATGGCACAGGTGATGTGGGGGGCAGGGGATCTGGTACGTGCACCAGCTCCACTGCTTTCCGTCACAGAGGAGTCCAAGCCCCTCTCCCTGCACGGTAGCCCCCTCCCAGACACCTACGCGGTGGGGAAGAGTGAGGCTGCCAAGAAGGTGAGCGGAAGCCAGTCATTCAGGAAGAGGGAGGTGAGGCCCTTGCATGTGGACATGGGTGGAGCCGCACACAGAGGACTTGTGGGCATTATCGTGGGGTCCATGCTGCGCGTGGCAAAGATGCTTTTGAAGAAGCCATCTGATAACACCAAATGAGCAGGAGGACTCATTCCCCCCTCACTGCTTCATTCATTCATTCAACAAATATGTTTTAAGCCTCTCCCAGGTGCCACCTGCTCTGGGGATAAAATGGTGAGCCACACAGATGGTTGCTCCTGCCATGGAGCTCACTTACGGTGGGAGACAGACATTAATCATATGGTAATAATGACAGTAATGATCCTAAGTATAGTATTGGCATCACTACCGTTATATGTACTGTGACTCATACTGGAGTATTATTATACTGAAAATGTTCACTACAACTATCATAGCAGCTATGGGGCACTTGTTGAACACTGTATTCATATTAGGTTCTTCGATCCTCACAAACCTGACAGGTAAGTGTCATTATTACACCCATTTAGCAGATGAGAAAACTGAGGCACAGAAAGGTAAGTACCCCTGCCCAGGGCCATGCACCCTGTAAGTGATAGAGCTGAGATTTGAACTCAGAAAACCTGGCTCCATGGCCTTCACGCCTAATCACTGTGCTCTGCCAGGTCTGTCACACACATACCTGATTCCACAGCATGGCAAGTGCTATGCAGGATGCTGCAGGAGCTCTGCTTGTGTGTGTGTGTGTGTGTGTGTGTGTGTGCATAGGGGGCGGAGCGATGGTCTGGGTTCAGGGAGCTGATGCTGGGGAAAGAGTAGGGTGAATTGATAGGAAAGATGGAATGGTGGGTGGGGAGACTGTGCTGCGAAACTGAGGCTCACCCAAAGGCCGCCTGTGATGTTGGATGGCTGCTCTTCACTCACTCGGTTTGCAACTGGCTGGCACGTGCATCCATATCCCTGTGACAAATCTGGGGTCTGACAAACTGCTTTCAGGTGCAGTGTGTCCCAGGGAGGGCTTGGGAGGTAGAGGAGGGGCACACACTGTCACCATCACAAGGTGGGCGGGGCTATTACTGTTTCACCCGCCTCATCTGTGGGCACCTGGAAGGCAAGGTCTGTTTTACTAGTATCTGTGTCCCCAGGGTGTAAAGCAGCATCAGACCCACAGTGGGGCTCCAAGTGGGTCTGATGCTGTTTTAAAAGTGAGTTTTGTGAAGGACAAGATGAGCAAGATGAGCAGGTGACTCATGTGGGATTCTGTCAGTCATCGAGGCCTCTGTGGGGCCATACAGAGCTCCCCCGAGCCTCTTTCTCTCAGACACGAGAGGCCTCGTCATCTCCTCTGGACCTGCAGGGGACTCCCTGCCCATTCTCCACCCTATAGCAGGAGCCGGAGGCTGATAAAGCAGGTGGGGCGTCCAAAGGGTCTCGCCTGTGATTTACACGCTTGGAAGAAGCCGGCCAATGTCGGCAAAGCGCTCCTTGGACGAAAGGTGCTCCATAGAATATCAAGTGTTCTCCTCGTGAGGGCTAAGGGCTACAAATCAGACTTGGTGGCGTAGAAGTAACGTATTTACGATCCACTATCATATTGCAAATGAAATGAACGTAATAAAAGTGTCACTTATACAAATACCTCTGATGTACAGATCTCGACCTAGGAACATGAAAACAGACACCCCAGCACTTTTACTTCAATGTCTCATCACGGAAATAAATGAAGTCACGGTCATTTTAATGTGCGCACTTGTGCGTGTACCGGGAATACCGGTTTCCATGCACACAATAAAAACGCAAGGCAGGAAATATGCAAAAGATGTGGATTTCGCTTGGATTCAGGAGGAGACAAAAACAACACTTTACTAAACATTTCTTCACAGGGAAAAAAAAAAGAGAGCAAAATACAATCCACAGTGCTTTTGTCCATAAAGTTTTCTATATTCAGTCTAGCAAAGGAAGCATAACGGTCTGTTTAGTCTTGCTTGACTATCAAACTCTGGGCTCTGTTTGTCTTGTCGCTTCGCCTCCTTGCTAACTGCAGTTGGGGATTACATCTATCTGTCTGTCACACGTGGGAGAGGGCCTGTCACGAACATAGATACGCTTAAAAGAAAAACACAAAAATATCTTAATCCGAGTATAAAAATCATCTTCTCAATGAACTACCCATGGGTTTGAAGCCAGGTGGACCTATGATGGACAGAGACATTCTTTCCCATAATTTTAGGATTTGGGGGCTGGTGCTCAAGCACTTAACACAGCCGTTCCCACGGTAAAGTCAGGCAAAGCCGGGTGAGTTAATACTCCAAGATCAGCGTCTCCTTAAAAGTGGAGACTGTCTCTCCTAAGAGAGAATTTGCCATGAAAACACTAGGAGAAATTGAAACAAATACCCAGAGAAAAGGAGGCTGGTAAGTGAGGTCGCAGCGACATTTTCTAAGGAAAGTGCCACTAAGGAGACACACGCCTTTGGGAACAGGCTGAGGGCAGGGTTGCCCGAGTGCCTGTTAAATTAAGACAGTCCAGTGATCGGACTTGATCTCAGGGTTGGTGAAAGGGAGGTTAGAACAGTATCCTCGGAGGACTGCCCCCAACCTGGCCGCACACGGGCAAGGACTTCAGAGGGCTGCGTGACGGTCCACACAGGTGCCCAGCGTGAGAAATGGCCTAGCATTCTCAGTGCCAGTGGCCACGCAGGGTGCCTAGTTAGAATTTTGCAGCATATTAAAGATGCAGGTCTTGGGACAAATAGTCTGGACAGTGCATTCTGAGAATTTAACAAGGATCTACCAGCCCGGCTCAGGTTTTAAGGTTATTCAAAGCACTTATAGAAAATGCCTGAAATATCAGAGTGTGCAAGTGCCATATAATCCTTTCTAATGGAAGTAGCATATTATGCTAAGACTTTCAAAACCATTTTCCTAATTTTAAAAAATTATTGATTTGAGGGAGAGAGAAGAGGAAGAGAGAGAGAGAGAGAAGAGAGAGAAAGAGACTTTGTTCTGTTGGCTGCCTCTTATGTGCCTGATAGGAAACTGGCATATTGGGACAATGCTCTAACCACTGATCAACCAGCCAGAACCTTAAAAAAAATTTCAACACATTCTCCTCTTACTGGTTGCTTTTAAAAGTCAAGATTTTACCTCCTCTCAAGTGGACAGTGTCCCCCTGGTCCTATAATTCCAAGTACTCTTTTCCTCCTCTGTCTGGGCTGGTGTGGGCAGCCCTGTTGTGGCTGCGTTTGTTCAGGGGCAGGCCCAGTGTGGTGGCCGTCCTTGCAGGAGAGGAGATTTGGAGTTAAGAGGCTCTGCTATAAGTGACAAATGGTTTTCTTTGGATAAGAGTCTTGTATAAACTATTGGAAATACCCTAAGTTCAACTCCAGAGATGAAGGAAAATAAAACACTCCTGTGTGATGTATCCAAGCAGGAGGTTGGCAGCGAGTAGCTGAGAAATGGCAGTGTCTCTGAGACGCCTTGTTCATAATCGGCAGGATTACTGGCCACACACCCTGTGGAAGCAGTGGGCCATCAATGCTGGCTTTTCCTAAATCCTGTCCCCAGGGGGTGCATGTGTCCTTGGCTTAGTGTTTGTGGCATGGCTATCCAACATGATGAGGGCCGTGATGAAGGTCTTTACTGCCGGCATCAAACAGAATGCCAACAACGGAAGGGAAAGAGACTGAGGCCGCCCTCTGCTTTACTCAGGAGTAGACCCGAACACCTTCTGCATGATCAATGTGGCTTGTTTACAAAAGCTCCCAGTTTAGAAAAGGAGAGTTCAGTAACCCCTTCCATAAGCCACGTTCAAGGGCAGGAAATTCTGTGTTATATCAAGCTGAAGTTCTCTCTGCCGAAGCTCAACCTGCCCTCGAGTATCTGAAAGACTGCATTATGGGTCAATTTAACTTCTCTGGAAAAGTACAGGCAGTGTCATATTCAGGAATTGATAGCCTAAAATGAGAACACACATATCTAGTAGAGCAAGTTTCAACTGGTGTGCCACAGAATTTTTAAAACATGTAATACCTGACTATTCAGTCAGGGGCACTGACCTTTTTCTCTTAGCTTGTCAGATAAAACAATGATAACAGCAAACACAACACTAGCCCATCTGGTGTGAATGAATCATAACTATACCTATTTTTTTGCCAGATAAGCAAAAAATATATTTTTTGGTGTGCTGCAGACCTTTAGCAAGTCAGTGTATGTGTGCCATGAAATTAAAAAAAAAAAGGTTGGAAATCACTGGGCTAGGGTAAAAGAATTGAGCAGAGAATGCAGGCACATCTCTTTATATTTCATTCGTGAAGTAGGCATGGGCAGCCTTTCAGAAACAGTATCTGATTGGAGTCAGTGTGTGTGTGTGTGTGGGGGGAATGGGAAATGACAAAAACAAACTTCTCAGCAGCTGACTACTCCAGATAAGCCTGTATCCTAATCTGTGCAATATCCATTCTTCATGACAAGTTACAGGCTTTCGACTATTTAACAGCAATCTCTATCATGATGAATTCTAATGGCCAACTTGTTCCATGCCTTCTTTTCTCTAACCCCAATTCATTTTCAGAAAATGAACTGCAGTTCTCCCTGGCATTCTTCTATTTTTTTTTTTTTTAATAGGAATGAGGTACTGCTCTTAGCTTGGACAAATTTCTGAGAAGCAACCTATGTGATTCCCCATGGGGAGGACATCCCATGGCCAACCCTGCCGAACCAGAGGGACACGAAGGGTGTGCCAGAAAGTGGGAACTGTACTTGCAAAGATGGCCCTGATCCTCTTGGTCTTCCTAGAGGCAGCTTCCTGCATTGTGACTCCTTCCATCAATAGGTGGACACTCTCCCACGCTCCTTCTACCTGGATGGCCTATGGCGCACTTTCACAGCTAGAATGCAGTGGTAGCAATGTTGTACCATTTCCATGCCTAGAACTCAAGAGATATTGTGCTCTTCTGCTCATCCCCCTTGGAACCTTGCCACTGGTGTGAACAGGCCTGAGCTAGCCTACTGCAGAATGAGAGACGATGTGGAGGACAGCCCGGTTAGCCCAGCCAAGACCATCCGCGATCAACCTAGAGATACCCTCTCCCTGAACCTGGGAGAGCAGTCAGGCAAGATCAGCAGAGTTGCCAACCCAACCTGCAGCTAACCACAGCCGCATGAGATGGCCCAGTAAACCCAGCTGATCCATGGTTTTCTGAACAATAAAAAATGCATATTGTTTCAAAACACTGAACTTTGGGACAGTTTGTTATATAGCAGTAGCTAATTGTTTCAATCTGTTTAAAGTGTAGGTTTATACAATAGTGCGCTGTGCCTACATACTCTTTTACCTTATGGCTTATTTGAATCAAAGGTTGCCTTTTTTTAGTGATTAAGGCAAGAAAGAAAACAACGGGTCATTCCTTCAACTCAAGGTTCAAGGTCCTGCTCACATCTGTTCCAACACAAATGATGGACTTGTACCCCATAGACCTTAAATAACATGAAAGGTACAGTAGACATGTAGGAAGGGCCGGGGGTAAAATCCCAAAGGTCTGCATTTTAGTCCATTATTTACTGCCATGGAAACTCAGGAGAGGCTCTTAATGTCCCTGAATCTCAGTGTCCTTATCTGAAAAATGGGTACATTACTTGCCTTCCCCTACCATACACAAGATTCTTACATACATTCAGATAAATACATAATCGAAATATAGTGTAACATGTACTAAGACAGTGGAAGTCCTGCACCAATTTATTTAGTCACCAAACATTTATTGAGTTCTATAGCTACTAAAGACATTGACACTCTGATGAATGTGAAAGAAACAAGAATGGTATTCAAAAGACTCACATTCCAGTCACCTACATAATACTGATCATGCAGTGAACAAGATACTGGAAAGGAGATACTCATTCACTGATTTAAGCTACAGAAATAAAAGAATCTAAGGAGTATGTTATGAAATAGTAGTTAGGCCCACAGATAAGGGAGCTGTGAGTCCAGTATGTGGGAGTCATAAAAAACATGCTGGGAGAGAGGAATCTTGAGCTGAATGCCCGATAGGACTGTGCTAGGTCTCATTCCCTTAGGTGCCCTCAGTGCATAATACAGTATTTTCCCCATAAAGGATGTTCAACAAATACCTCTTAAATGAATGGGGCTTGGAGGTCTGGGAAACATCTTGGATCAAGAGAACATGATGTGCAAAGGCTTAAGGATCGGAAGCAATATAGCTATATGAGGGAAGTAAGCTTTGCAATGACCTTTAAATGACCACCCATTGGGAAGGCAGACAGAGGTGGAAAGAACATGCTGGATGGGGGGATATGAGGTAATGCTTTCAGGAATTACTACATCAAGTTTATAGGACAGTATGGTGGCCAGTGTGAGTAGAAGCAAGACAAGGGATTACGGGGAGAAAAGATTAGATTGACATCATGAGGAGAGAAAGAAGAAGGGATGCTAGGGAGGCACCACAGTGAAAAATCAAGTGGACCTGATAATGAAGACGGGGAATGAAGAAGAAGAATCGGAGGTAGCGATATGATTTTAACGCTGGTACTGGGATTGATGGGATCACAACAGAGAAGAAAATTGGGGAAGCTGGTGGGAAACAGGGAAGCCAGTTTGGGGCAGAAAAATGAGCTTGCCTTAAGGGGAAGGGAGTCAGAAATCCAGGCAGCAATTTCAGAGATTGTTAGGGCGATGGCACCACGGATTTGGTGAGAGAACAGGTCTGAGTTAGATTATGTAAAAGCCGAAACCTTAGCGATGACTGTTGAAGTCACGAGAGGCAGCGAACCATCTAAGGTGAGAAAGAGAAAAGGATAAAAGAGGATCAGAAACTGATGCTTTGGCGTTGCCAATGATTGGTGGTGAAGAGAAGAGAAAACAGTGATGATGGAAGCAGATGAGTGGTGGGCAGGAACGTTGGGATAATAAAAAAAAAATAATCACAGAAACCAGTAAAAATGGAAATTGAAAGAGCCACAGCAACCTGGCCAAGAGTTTCAAGTATCCAACAGTCAGAAAGAATGAAGAGGGGTCAGAGTTCATCAGTGTTGGCCACAGAGAGCGTGGTGAGTTTCACGAGAACGTTAATAGCAGAATGATGAGAGTGGAGAGTGATGAGAGGGGAAGCCATGCTGGGGGCTGGGAGGGTTAAGAGGAGGCCAGAGAAAGCCCTTCAAAAGTCAACCTGGGAGATAAACTTGAGTCCAGGCCCTTGACAACTTGTTTTTCTGTAATCAAACCTGTAAGAGGTCAGCGAGACCGCCCATGTTTACAAACACAAAAGGCTGTATGAGTTTCCTGGGGAATCTGACCTTGTTCATTTGGAGAGGCTCACTGGAAGGTCAATACGGGGCGGTGAGAGCGTGGAAGATGCACTGGCCTAGGAACTGGCTGAGCGCACGCTGAAAGATGGGAGGGCTTTGCGGGCAGAAGACAGAGTGAGACTGAAGGCATGCGCGCAAGCAACAGGGCAGCTTTGAGCCTCTCCAAAGAACAGGGTCAGGGCTCTCAATTCGGAGCTGATGCTGAACCACAGCTCACGTGATCTTGTGAACCTTGCCAAGGAGACTGGGGTTTTAGACTCATTTGGGGAGACAGTGGCAGTGACATGACCAGAGCTGCCTTGGAGAAGGGTCACTCTGCTCATGGTGAAGCAATGGCTGCTTCTCCCTCGGTGGAGAGATCAGTGAGATGGCTGCTGGAAGTCCCAAGTAAGAGAGGGATGTCTGAGTCAGGGAGGGGCTGTGGGGAAGGGAAAGGGGTGCCCAGAAGTGGGGAGGGTCGAGGGTGAGAAGATGTTTTCTGGCTTGGACAATGGTTAGGAACGAAGGAGGAGAAGGATGAATGAAATCTCAGGTGCCATGTGGCATCCAAGTGGTGGTATCCAGTGCGGTTGGCTATCAAGGTCTCAGGCTCAGGAGAGTAACTGGCTGGAGACTCAGGGAAGATCCACTTGTGATGGGAAAGGGACGATGGGGAGTGATGGTAAACCCCTTAGTGCCTCTGAGTTTTGTTTCTTCCAGCTCTTGTCTTCTAGATTTTGACTTAATGAGAAGTAGACTCAGCAGTTTGGAACTCGACATTTATTTATTCAATCTACTGATAATTACTGAGCTGTAATGATCAGCTCTGTGTGGCAGGCACTGGTACATAGCAGGAAACCAAAAAAAGTCCCTGCTTTCATGGAAACAGAACAGCATGGTGTGTGTGTGTGTGTGTGTGTGTGTGTGTGTGCGCACACGCGCGCGTGCAATATCACATAGAAGCAAAGCACCCAGAAGGAAAACTTCTTTCAAGTGTAGTCTACAAACCCCCAAATAAGAAATTCCTTATTCAAATTCACGGGAGAATTCATATCATTGTTGGTCTACCTTGGATATCAGAAACGGTCTATGAGAAAATATTGACCACTTTTTGCCCTTGGCTTTGAAATGCAAAGATGTGAGAAACTTGGACCCATTGCAGAAATTCATACTTGATATTTTGCTCATGGATTAGAAGAAATAATATTGTTAAAGTGTCTTTACTACCCCCGAAATTACAGATTCAACACAATCCCTCTCAAAATGCCAATGACGTTTTCACATAAATAGCACAAATAATCCTCAAATCTGTATGGAACCACAAAAGACTCCGAATAGCCAAAGCAATCTTGAGAAAGAAGAACAAAGCTGGAGGCATCACACTCCATGATTTTAAACTACAGTAATCAAAACATCAGAGTACTGTCATAAAAAGCAAACACACAGGTCAATGGAACAGAACAGAGAGCCCCAAAACAAACCCATGCATATAAGCTCAATTGATTTACAGCAAAAGAGCCAAGAAAATACAATGAGGAAAGGACAGTCTCTTCAGGAAATAGTGTTTAAAAAAACATGACAAAACAAAAACACTTGACAGCCACTTGCAAAACAATGAAACTGGACCACTAGCTTACACTGCAAACAAAAACCAATGTGAAGTGGATTCAAGACTTGAATTTAAGACCTGAAACCATAAAACTACCAGCAGAACACATAGATGGTAAATCCAAATCTCTCACTGTCCCAGACCAGGGCTCTGTGTGTGACCCGCGACCCCTCTCACTTCTCCCTCAGCCATAAATATGATTTGGTGTTAACAGAAAACGTCACCGCCATGGCCGAGACCAACCCTGCAGGGAAGGGAAGTCTTTCTTCTCAGCGCTGCGTTGAGTGTTCAACATATATTATCTCATTTAATCCCCACAACAACCCTAAGTGGGAGGTGGCACGATTCCTCCCTCATTTGCACTTGAGAGAACTGAGGTGAAGGGACCTTAAACGTCACTGAGCCAGTCACTGAAAGGGCCAGAACTGGAACCCAGTTCTAACCCCAACTAATATACTTCTCGTAAAATGATCCTTACAGAGTGGGGGTGAGGGGTAATGGGATGGGGGGAATTAAGGACACATATGTAATCTGTAAAGAAAAATAAATGACTCTTACAGTGGCGTGCTTTTTTAAAAGCTCGGTGTTTACAAGGAGAATGCACCGAGGACTGTAAATAGGGAATTCTCCTCCTTGGCCTCAGCTGCCCTGAATGCTATGGAGGGGTCACTCTAAGGCCACACGTGTGACTACAAGGAAATGTTTAAAACAAAACAGCAGAAATATGCCCAAGCCTCCCTGTCAGTCTCAGCATGTAAGTGCTGGCCAGCACTGCAGCCAACGTAGCTTTCCCTTGAGTGAGCTTATCAGTTTCTCAATATAAATAGATCATCCCAAATTGCCCTCGTCAATGAAGGATTGCTAAAATCCTATTTAGTTCGCAAAAAAGACTCTTTCTGGCCTACGGAACTTCAATTCTCAGGTATTTATTTCTCCGGA
>PVJC01034312.1:0-18890 GCA_004026665.1 Murina feae | reverse complement strand
GGTCACCCTGGATGGGGCAGGACTTCGACTAAAACCCAGCACTGTGGGTTCCCTATGCTGGCCTCACACTGCCCCCCAAGGGGACCCCAGCTTCATGCTCTGGGCTCCTCGTCTGCAGGGCCCTTTCCACGTCTCATCTGGCGCTGAGGGTCCTTCCTCCTTACCCGCCCCCACTACCGCAGGGACAGGAGGGGCAGGGTGTGGGGTGCACTCTGAGTCTCTCCTGGTTCCATCTTCACCCTGAAGGCCCTGATGCCCCTTAGGAAGGTCAGGCTGGGCTGAGGGCTCTGCCCTCCTGAGCTCTGTGAGGCCCTATGTCACCTCACCTCCCAGCAGCCTGTGATAGGATGGGACCAGGGATGAGCAGACAGGAACCCCACACTCAGAGGAGGGAAGGGACCGCCCAGCCCCACAGCAGGAGCAGCAGAGCCAGGAGCTGCACCAGGGCTGATGTACCCTGTTCCCTCCTCTGAGCTGAGCCTGAGTTGAGGGGGAGGACTGGGTGCCCGGACCCTTGTCCTGCCTGTCCCTCCCTGTACAGTGTCACCACCACTGAGACAGAGGGGACAGGCCCCATAACACCACATCCTGGGGGCTTCCCTATGAGGCCCTCTCCCAGAATATCAGGGCCAGCACCGACCGAAAATCTAAGCTCTGAACAGGGATTCTCTCCTTTCACTCTTGGAGACACTGAGGTCCAGACAGGGGAAGGGCAGGTTCAAGTCAGCGAATCCACAGGTACCTGAACCCCCACATGGCTCAGCCCTTGTCCCTCATAGAGGCACCCACAACCTCCCCACAGAGCCCCTCACATACCCCACTAGGGACCTGACTCATCGGTAAAGATGGACCAATCCTCAGAGCCTCCTGGGGATCAGGATGACAGGTGAGGGGCGGGTCTGTGGTCTCCCATTAGAGAACAGCTCCCCCTCCCCCAGCTGGGCCCCACATCTCCCTCTGCCATGACTTCCCTACCTGTCCCCTGACTCACTTTACTCCTCAGCAACCCTGACTGTGTGGTGGGGGAGGGGGTGTGACAGCAGGAAGGGGGAGGAGCTGTGTGAGCTGTAGCACCTGTAGGTGCCCCCGTGGGCTGAGGTCACAGGGCTCATGGAGAACTCTGCCTGGAACTGCTGAGCTTGGTGCTTTGATCTCAAATGCAGGAGGGAACCGGCTGCCCCCTCCTTGCACAGAAGGAACGTGTCCCTCGGGCTCTGTGACTGACACAGCAGGGTCACGTTCACTCCTGAGGCCACACTGGGGCCTGGCTGCACCGAGAGGGAGGGTCTGTCACGCATCCATCCTAGAGAGAAAGGGACGGAGGGTGAGGGCTGCCTGCCCACCTTGTTCCACCTGAGAGTCACCAGGCCTCTCCCTGAGGACCCTCCTTTCTGTGTGTCTTTTGTCTTTCTGAGTCTCCCCCTCTCCCCTCCCACCCCTTGCCTCTCTCTGTCTGTCTCCCTCCCTGGGGGCTGCCCGTGCCTCTGAGTCCAGGGTCCAGGAGAGCCTGTGATCTCCTTCCTTAGTCAGAAGGAACCTGTCAAATCCCTGCCCTGAGCCACACTGGAGGGTCACGTTCCCTCCTGAGGTCACCACAGGGCTGGGCAGGGCTGAGAGGCTGGGTTTGCTGTAGGATCCTAGGAGAGGAGGAGGGAGAGTGTCAAATGGGCTCACACCTCCCTCATGTCCCCCAGGGCTGGGCTGTGAGAGGGAGACACCCTGAGGGCAGACCCCCTTCCTGAGGGCAGAGCCTGAGGCTGGGACCCCTGAGTGTCCTCTCACCTGTCACCACCAGGTCCAGGGGGTCACTGCGCTCTGACCAGCCAGCAGGGCTGTGATAGTGACAGCGATATCTCCCTACATCATACTCTGTCATGAGGTGATGGAGAAATTGGCCCTGTCCCTGGACTCCTGTGGCTTCTGTATTTTCCATGGTGCTGGGCTTCCCTATTTATCCAGAAGGTACTCCTTAGCCCCTGGGGTCCCCTGACACCAGATGGCCACGGGCTTCCCCTGAGGGATCACAGGGCCTGGCTCAGCCCAGAGGGAGGGCTTGGGGACGGGCCCTGGAAGGAATCAGAGGCTGCATCACAGGACATTCCCACCCCTAGTCCCAGCTCTTGGTCCCAGATGCCCCCCATCTGTCAGACAGATCTGCACCCCTTTCCCTGCTACCTAGAAGATGGCTCTTATCCCCAGTGAGGAGTGGGTCTTGAGAAACTTAGGGACAGACTCACCTGCCTGCACTGGGGTCCTGAGGCCCACACTCAGCCCTGGAAGAGAGTCCCTGTGAGAGATTTGCCCTGAAGCCTGAGCTGCACCCTCCTCCCCATGCGCCTCCTGAGTCCTGGGGTCCTGACAGACCAAGGCTCCCCCCCCCCTCCCATCTCACCGAGGCAGAGCAGGGCCCTGAGGGTGGGGGTCATGGCGTCTTCTCCCTGTGGCCTCAGCTGAGCAGAAGGAGGAGGCCACGGGGCCAGCGGGATGGACAGACAGACACACGGTCACAGGTGGTCACTGATGGCTGGTCCCTTCCTATCACGGCTTTGTGTCCTCAGCAGCCTGAAGGGAGGGCACAGCCTCTCTAGCAGCCTGGCTCTCATTTTTGTGGTGAAGCAGGAAGGAGACCCGGAGCCTCCTAGACGCCCCTTGCAGGTGAGGTGACCCAGGGCACGTCCTTCCCTGCCAGAGCCTCCCCCACGGGGTCTCCTTCCCCCTCAGCCCGTCCATCAGCACCTCCCTGGGGTCCTCACCATGGACAGTGTCACCTGGGCTCTGGAGACACTTCAGGAAGACGTGGGTCCCTGTGGCCTGCAGAGCTCAGATCAGCAGGGACACGCTCACCCTCCAACTGTGCAGCTCAGGGCGATGCCACCGTGAAAATGAGCTCCGAGGGAAATGCAGGGAAATAAAGGAAGGAAACGGGGTCCCTTCTGTGGCCCCAGAATCTGGGCTTTCTTTCCATCACATGTTTCTTCAGGAACTTCCCTTTTTCTCAGCCACAGCCTCCAGCCCCTCCTTCCTGGGAACAGCCTCAGGGTCATTCCCCCCTCCCCCTCTGCCCCCCCCTCCCGCCCCAGGGGCCCTGTTCCTCGAGCAGAGCTGTCTGCCTAGGACCATGGCTTGTCCTAGAGAGTAAGGAGCTGTCATTTGGTCTAGAGCTTTGATTTCTTGAGAACTCCCCCTCCCTGTACTGAGTTACTTGTGTCCCACCTGCTTCCTGTGTGAAGGAGCAGTAATGTCTTTTATTTTTAACTTAAATTTTTATTGTTCAGGTTATTATGGTTGTTCCTCTTCCCCACCGTCCCCCCCATAGCTCACCTCCTCTCAGTTCCCACCCTACCCTCTGCCCTTACCCTCCCCACCACTGTCCTCATCCATAGGTGTAGGATTTTTGTCCAGTCTCTTCCTGCACCCACAACACTCCTTTCCCTCTGAGAATTGTCAATCCCCTTCCTTTCTATGCCTCTGATTCTATTCTATTCACCAGTTTATTCTGTTCATCAGATTTTTTTTATTCACTTGATTTTTAGGTTCACTTGTTGATAGATATGTATTTGTTTTTCATAATTTTTATCTTTACTTTTTCTTCTTCTTCCTCTTCTCAAAGGATACCTTTCAGCATTTCATATAATATTGGTTGGATGGAGATGAACTCCTTTAGCTTTTTCTTGTCTGTGAAGCTCTTTATCTGACCATCAATTTTACATGATAGCCTTGCTGGGTAGAGTAATCTTGGTTGTAGGTTGTTGCTATTCATGACTTTGAATATTTCTTGCCACTCCCTTCTGGCCTGCAAAGTTTCTATTGAAAAATCAGCTGACAGTCGTATGGGTGCTCCCTTATAGGTAACTAACTGCTTTTCTCTTGCTGGTTTTAAGATTCTCTCTTTGTATTTTGTTCTTGGCATATTAATTATGAAGTGTCTTGGTGTGGTTCCCCTTTGTATTCCTTTTGTTTGGGGTTCTCTGCGCTTCCTGGACTTGGAAGTCTATTTCTTTCACCAGGTAGGGGAAGTTTTCTGTCATTATTTCTTCAAATAGGTTTTTCATATCTTGCTCTTTCTCTTCTTCTGGCACCCCTATAATTCTGATGTTGATACGCTTGAAGTTGTCCTAGAGGCTCCTTACACTGTCTTCATATTTTTGGATTCTTTTTTCCTTTGGCTTTTCCAATTGGGTGATTTTTGTTTCTTCATATTTCAAATCTTTGACTTGATTCTTGCGATCCTCTCATCTGCTGTTGTCTCTATATATTATCCTTTATTTCAGTCAGTGTATGCTTAATTTCTAGCTGGTCCTTTTTCATATCCTTGAGGATCTCACTAAATTTATTGGCAGTTTCTAGAAAATTCTTGAAAAACCTTATAACCATGGTTTTCAACTCTATGTCCAGTCATTTGCTTTCCTCCGTTTCTGTCATTTGTGACCTGTTTCTCTGTCTCAGCATTTTGGCTGCTTCCCTGTGTTCTGTGCTAGGTGTCCTATAGGGCCGAGTGGCTCAGCCTCCCCAATTATCTGAGGTGGATACTCTTGGTGCACTCCTTTGTGGACTTTGTACACAGTCTTGTTGTAGCTAAGCCTTGATTGTTGTTGGTATCACTGGGAGGAATTGATCTGCAGGCCACTTGGCTATGAGAATCAGCTGTGTCTATGGTGGGAGAACTGTGCTGGAAACACACTTATGGGGCAAGACTTGCTTCAGTGGGACTTTGGTGCTCACTGAGTCTGCCCCCTGAGTGTGTCCCTTATGGATCCGAGGAGTTGTAATCTGGATAGTCCCACTCTGACCACTGGGTACACTGGCTCTTGGATCTCTAAGGAGGTGCTAATTTAGCCTTTGCCTGAGGCTACCCAGCCTTTTATATGCAAAAGCTTCTGCACCCAGCTTGGGTGGGGCAGGGTCTCAGGGAATCAACAGGGCAGAGCAAACAGCTATGGCTCATCCTCAGCCCTGTCCTAAGAGGCTCCGGGTCTCAGTGTCCTGTGGTAATTGCTGCAAGCACTGCAGAGAGAAAGCTGCTCTGGAGTTCCTCCCACTGCCAGACAGTCCAGCTTCTCCCCATATGAGTCTGGATCCTCAGAAACTCACCCGGAACTGGAGTTCAGAGTGGTTGGGAGCTTGTGACTCCCTCTGGATTGAAAAAGACAACTGTGTCCTCAGTTGCCAGCCCTCTCCATGAGCCCTTTCCGCGTGCGCCTCCGTACCTCTGCACTTCACTTCTGCACCTCCTCTGAGTCTCAGTGTGCTTCTCCCTTAACTTCTAGTTGTAGAATTTCCACTCAGCCAGCCTTCCTGTGGTTATGGGTGGTGTCTGCCTTTTCTCTTCATTGTAGTTTTGAAGTGGTTGTGCGAGGCAGCAATTTCAGATGTCCACCTATGCCACCATCTTGGTTTCTTTCCAGCAGAAATGTCTTAATCAGCCATTTTCTTCCTTTTTTAAAAATTTTTAACAAGAGAACACCCACTGTAATTTATTTACTCTTCAATGAGTTTAACTCCTGGAGGGTTACAGTACGACACGGATTCTGTGCCCAACGGTCTTAGCAGGACGGCTCTGGAATTTGCCATGAATCATCCTCTGTTCCCATGAGCACAGGTTCCCTCTCCCCAGGGGACTCTGGATTTGTGGGCTTTGCCACCAGGAGTCACTGTGCTGCTCTTTGCTTTGTACACAGAGCCCATCTCTTGCCCAGACAGAGTTCAGTTCTATCTCCCACACACACCTCCAGCTTTAAGGGCAGCTGTGACTCCCTCTGGGCCCAAAGACCCACCTGCAACCGGCAGAGCTGGTTTGAACCACAGCGTCCACACATATTTGTGCTCATAGGAGTCCTGCTCCCAGTGGGCCCCACGTCCAACAGCAGGAGCACCACTCATACTTTTCTTCTTCCATTTCCCCCCCAACAAGTTTGGAAAAATATATATTTCTTTATTGATTTCAGAGAGGAAGGGAGAGGGAGAGAGAAACATCAATGGTGAGAGAGAATGACTCATCATCGGCTGCCTCCTGCACCCCCACACTGGGTGTTGAGCCTGCGACCCATCATGTGCCCCGACTGATAATCAAACTATGATCTCCTGGTTCATAAACAGATCAATCTGCAAACCCTGAGCCATGCCAGCTGGGCTAATTCTTACTTACATAGTCCCCCATTGTCCATTATATGTGTGACCTTGAGCATCAACATACAATGTCTTTTTTTTAATTTATCTGTATTGTTCAGATTATTACAGTTGTTCCTCTTTTTCCCCCCATAGCTCCCCTCCTCCCACTTCCCACCCTACCCTCTGTCCTTACTCCCCCTCACCCCCCGCTGTCCTCATCCATAGGTGTACGATTATTGTCCATTCTCTTCCCGGACCCCCAACACACTTTACCCCTGAAAATTGTCAGTCCACTCCCTTTGTATGCCCCTGAATCTATTCTATTCACCAGTTTATTCTGTTCATCAGATTTTTTATTCACTTGATTCTTAGATTCACTTGTTGATAGATATGTATTTGTTGTTCATAGTTTTTATGTTTACCTTTTCTTCATCCTCTTCTCAAAGGACACCTTTCAGCATTTCATATAATACTGGTTGGGTGGTGATGAACTCCTTTAGCTTTTTCTTGTCTGTGAAGCTCTTTATCTGACCTTAAATTCTGAATAATAGATTTGCTGGGTAAAGTAATCTTGGTTGTAGGTTCTTTCTGTTCATCACTTTGAATATTTCTTGCCACTTCCTTCTGGACTGCAAAGTTTCTGTTGAGAAATCAGCTGACAGTCATATGGGTGCCTTGTAGGTAACAACATACAATCTCTTGAGTCTCAGTTTCTTCTCATGCAGCACCTTGTGAAGAACCCAACTCTTAGAGTGTTTGTGGGGTCAGTGCCATGGGGACCTGGCGGGAGCCATCCTGGTTCATTCCCACACGTGACTGAGCCTGTGAGGTGAGCCATGAGCGGTGCTGTTCAGAACTCCACAGGGACTGGATGGTTGCTGTACCCACGTACAAATCCCCATCTGGTCCTGGTATTGAGGAAGGCTATGTGCGCTATTTCTCTAACATGTGGCCGTCGTCATTCCCAAAAAGGGAAGTGGAAGTTCCCCAAATAGAGGGGGAAGCAGAACAGATAAAAGAGGCCAACATTGAGTGGCCACTGTGCCTGGGTGCAGCCAGAAGTCATCAGCGTGGAGCTTCCCTTCTCTGTGTGGCCAAGAGAGGGACCCAGGGAGCCCCACACAGGGAAGGGAATGGACTTGCGGTGAAAGTGGGAGCAGGGTTGCCCCTCCACATGCTTTGGATACGGGCACTGGCGTCTCTCTGCCCACAGACCCAGTCCCTGGTCAGCACTGCTCCACACCCACTGTGTGTGTGTGAAACGGATTCAGTCCATTCTAGCCAGGCCTGGGCGTCTGCCCAGGGGTGAGTGTGAGGCTCACCTTTGGCATGGGCACTGCTGGGCACATCACAGTCAGATGCTCACTTATGGAGAGAGGACCCCATGGGGCAGGGCAGATCCCACTCTCCACCTCTCTGCGTCCTGGACATCAGGACAGGCCTGGGAGGGACTCTCTGTGGACAAGCAGGCGTGTGGGAGAGGAGCGTCCAATAGGAATGGATGTGAAAGGGAAATCCCAGGGGGTGAGAGGAGGGAAGGGCTTGGCTCCCGTGCACCCTCTCTGCCCAACCCTGTTTGCCTGTCCTTCCTGCCCCTCCCCTGCATGATGGGGGCACTATGGCTGTGCAGGCCCAGCTCTCCCTGACACAGTCATCATGTGAGACCTCTTCATGTGAAAATGCTATAGACAGGGTGGTAGGGCCCCCCTGAGGGTACTGGCTGCTGCTGCTGCTGCTGCTTTCCTGAACGTATCTTGAAGAATGTTTAAACATCTGACAACGAAAGGAGAGAATTGATTTCTTGGGCAACAACAGGCAGCACAGTAGAGAATTTCATGAAATTTTAGTAATGCATCATGCAAATGCCTAAGACCTAAGAACAAAAAGTCATTGGATTTAGCACACTCAAACATCCTTTCCATCAGGGAGGAGACACAGCTGAAGACACAATTCTGAAAGTGGAGGACAACACTGAGGAAATTTTGCAGGGTGCACTACAGAGGGACTGGAACTAGAAAATTCAGATTCTGTTCACGGGGAACAGAAAAAGAAGGGCCCCTGAGGCTGTGAGATGCAGGAGGAGAGCAGTGAGGATGGCGTCTGCTTCGTTCCAGAGGCCAATGGCTGGGTGTGTTACAGAGAAGCAGAGAGAACACAGTGCCAGGGCACATGAATATGCAAATGAAATGTGTGTCCTGATATTTATAGCAAGTAGGGCAAGTGATGGGAGCTCATTTTCAAACAGAAACCTAATGCCAAAAGTTATGGAAAAGTCCATTCAAATACTTAATTGTGAATGAAGAATCCTATACTCACCTAAATCTTTATTACAAGGCTACGGTGAAAGTGTCAGAAGGGAGAAATCCATGAGTTTGAGAAGACAGAGGCATGTCGGACCCTATGAACTCACATCTCATGTTTCACATTCACCAGCTCAGGTTCTCACTTCAGGAGGGAGGAGGAGGTTTGGGAAGATAGGTCCTCAAACATCAGAGACTTTCTCCCTCCTTGTATTTGAATTATATCCTCTCTTTGAAATAAAACATGTTTTCAAGTGTCTTAATGGAAATAAGACATTTGCAGGCATATCAGGTCTCTATTATTTACACACTCCTTTAAAGCACATTACGATAGTAATTAAACCAACAGCACAACAGACAAAAAGTAGAGAGAGTGAGATGTAAAATTAAGCCTAGTAATGGCAAAAAAAATAAACTTTGAGGAAGTATATTGGCACATACATTCACGTATACATTTTAAATTCAGAAAGGTTAAATAATATTGGTAGTATATGTGTGTGTGTGTGTGTGTGTGTGTTTTAGACACGTGAACACACACAGCTTTTTAAATTAGGTATAGAGTCCAGCTAACGTGTACTGACATTTTCTTGTCTAAAGGCAAGATTGAATAAAAAATGGTTCACAATTTTAGATATAAATTCCAATATTAAGAATGGTGTAACATTCAAATTGGAAATGCATTTATAACCTCCAAACTGGTTGAAGTAAATATAGAAAACAAATAAACCGGAATCAATTTAAAACTGGTCTGGCACATTTTTTAAAATTCTACTTAAAATGAACCGTATGTAGTACTTAAATAAAATGATGCCAACAATTCAAAATTATTTCTTATCTAACATTAAGATAGTAAAGAAAATTAAGGAAGTACTCAAATCCTCCCACAACCACAGCAAAATCATGATTAAACTACAGAGCAACTATCATTCGGAACCACCTGAAATCTAGGTGAACAGAAGGTCCCAGGTAAGGATACAGAGAAGAAGCCACATGGAGATGGTAGGAGGGTGGAGATGTGCAATGGGCTGGACCACGTGGAGCAGGTATCAGGATTTTTTTCTTTACTCTGTTCTTCTTGGTTTAAAAATAATCCCACAAATGGGCCTGTGTGTCTCAGTGGTTGAACATTGACCTATGAACCACGAGGTCACTGGTTAGAATCCAGGTTAGGGCAAATGTCTGGGATGCGGGCTCCATCTTGGCGATGCAGGAGGCAGTTGATGTTTTTCTCTCCTCAATGTTTCTATCTCTCTGTCCTTCTCTCTTCCTCGCTTTCTATAATCAATAACAAATAGTTAAAACGGTAAACATAAATTTAAAAAACAATCCCAAGTTTATGAAGATACCACAGTTTGTTGGGATGGATGGGACCCAGCATGATGGGGTGTATACATGTGAATCCAAACCAGCCATCACATCACAGGGTGAGAACAGAAGGGCAGTGAAGGAGAGTGAGTGAGGTCAGGGAGGGAGGGACAGCACCCCATGTGGATGGAGGAGGCGTCCTCTACAGGGACAGGGCCCATGTTCTCCTGCACCCAGACCTCGCCTACTACGTCTTCTCCCCTAGACGAGATCAGCAGACAGTTTCCCCAATTATGGTCCACATTCTATTTCAGCACCTCCTGGGGTCATCAGATGGGCTCCAAGGCTCCCCACTCTGAATGGTGCATTGTTGCCTCTGTGTTCACATCCTGGCTGCATGGAGGGCCCATCTGGTATCCTTTCGAGCCTGAAATAGCAGCACCCCGAGCACCAGCAGAACCAAGCCAGCCACGCCCATCCGGATGAGATTCTCCACTGTGTAGTCTTGGGGATGGAAAATAAGAATTGTGGGTAAAGAAGTCTCACAGGTCAGGGCAGACCCAACCTCCAGGATTCTGGTGTCTTCCCTGCACTCCCACCTCCCCTTCACGTCAGCATCCCAGTGATGTCTGAATGCTGCACCTGGTCTGAGTCACTGTGTAAGAGTTTTGCCCTAGAACTGAGGGTGAGAGAAGGTCTGATCACAATTCAGAAATAACTAAGAGCTGTGTGTTCAAGTTTAACCTGAGACTCAAGACCCCATGAGCTTAGTCCCCTACAGCTAAGAGATCCCACATTCTCAACAGCTGGGGACCCAGGGTTCATGGAGGTGGTTATGGTGTTAGGGGTGCCTGATCTCAGGAGCAGGAAGGGTGAAGTCTGGGCTGGGTTTCCTTCACCACACCACACCCAGGCCCTTCCTTTCTGGGGTCTGCATTTTCATCCTCACCTGGAGTTGTATATCTGCTGATTCTTCTATTAACTCATGTATTTATTAATTAAAATATTTTATTGATTTCAGAGAGGAAGGGAGAAGGAGAGATAGATAAAAACATACATCATGAGAGAGATTCATTGATTAGCTGCCTCCTGCACATCTGCTACTGGGGACTGAGGCTGCAACTTGGGCATGTGCCCTTGGCCATAATCAAATCTGGGACCCTTCTATCCATAGGCCAATGATCTATTCATTGAGCCAAAAGAGGTAGGATTTAACTCATTTATTATACAACTAGATGCCCGGTGCACAAAAATTATGCATGGGTAGGGGTCTCCCCATAGCCCAAATTGCACCCTCTCCAATCCAGGACCCTTTGAGGGATGTCGGACTGTCAGTTTAGGCCTGATCTGGGATCAGGCCTAAACCGGCAGTCAAACATACCTCTCACTATCCTGGACCACTGCCTCCTAATCACTCACCTGCCTGCCTGCCTGGTTGCCTCTAATTGTCCACCTCACTGGCCTGGTCAACCCACGCAGCCTGCTTGTTCAGTTGTTTGGTCATCTGTCACTAACCTTTGTGCCAGCCTGGTTGTAGGCAGCCATCTTGTGAGGGTGTGAGGGTCAATTTGCATATTACATCTTTATTATATAGGATTATACAAACAAATACTTACAGTGGTAGATATATTTACTAAATGAAAAATGTGGGCATATGGATTCTAATAGTGTGAGCTTTTGCTTTATCTGAAAGTACAACAAAGGTCATAACCAAGGGCGTCCACACTTCTGGCTCAAACTTTAAGTTACAGAGAAAATCCAGCTAATTACAATCTTTAGTGAGCACCCCAAGTAGGAAGTCATGTCAATCTCTTACCCTATTTTGATATTGAACCTGAGATATAAACAAAATTGTTGATCTCTCCTCATACAGCGATCCATGCAATAACTCTAAAAGTCAGCTCCACAATTCAGAAATGCACATGGATGATCAGCCTCACTCAGTTGGTTTAATATCCATATGGATGATGCCAAGCAGCCTTTGTAATGTGTGTCACGAGGTTAAAATTCAGAGAAAAGATAATTATGGGGGGAGGTGCATCTGTCAGGAAAAGAGAGCCTTCCTAGTAAACCCTAATGAAACAGAAGAAGGATTGGAACAAAGCAGCGATAGTCCTTTCAATGTAAAATGCAAATTTGTAAGTGGATTTGCCTTGACATAACTTGGGTGTGAATTAAGCTGTTTTCCGGAGTGGAAGCTGTGGCTATTTTGGTCCTTCATTCCATCTATGGGTCAAGGAGTGAGAAAAATAAGTATGCCATACGGAAATAGAGAAGTGATCTTTCCCTTGGCTGCTGGGGATTATAATGTTATTATCAGAGGGATCAACTGAAAAACAATCCACGGGGAGATAAGCTTTGGGAGGCTAACAGGTCAGGTTGTAAGTGTGTCCACACAATAGCTTTCCTATATGCACTTACTACCATTTAGAAAATGTACAGGAATCACACCACTTACTCACAAATTACAATGTTAGTTGTGCAATTCTCTCAGATGGCTGTGCGTTTACTCAACTTTACAAATAGCTGTCACATGCGTCTAAGGTTCATGCATGAAGCTCATGTGAAAATGTGCATGGTAAGAAGAGTTTATAACAAGAAATTGTTCTCCATAATAAATGTCCACATTTAACCTACTGCCAATGACAATAGGAAAAGAATGTTTATATTTCTATCTGGACGCATATAATGTAAGTTAAAGTGTGAGCTCATAGACTGAATTGTTGCCGAAAGGTTCTCTAAAAAGAGCCATAATACATCCGTATACACAGAGACACTGAGCAGGAGGCCCCAGGTCCCCCTGAGCATTGTTCCTCCTTGTTCTGAGGTGAGTGCTGAGGGCCTGGAGGCCTCCAGGTGAACACAGGGGGGTGTGCGGTGTGCAGCCCACAGGCAGGATGCTTCTCTATAGGGGAGTGTCCAGGGAGGCTGGGAACCAGATTCTGAGATGAGGATGTCAGGAGGTGAGTGGTCCCTCAGGTCTGTGGGGGGGTCTGTGTTCTCTGCTCAGTCTAATCACATTCCTGCTCATTCACTCACATCTCACTCGCCCTCCCTACCCTTCAACTCTGCTGAGGATCAGAAAAGGGTTCAGGAGTGGGAGGCCCTGTCTGTGTCTACTCTCTCATGAGCTGGACCCTGCTCTGTGGGACCTCAACCACCTCCTTGTTTATAACTGTCACCCAGACTCCAAGGGACAGGGCCCTGAGCTCACTGAGCACAGAAAGGACTGGGTGGGGGCTGCGCACCTGAGACCAGCAGCTCCAGGGGGTCACTGGGCTGTGACCACACGTTGGGGTAGGTGCTGGAAGAACCATAGCATCTGTAGATCCCCCCATGCGAGGCGCTCACGGGGCCCAGAGGGAAGATGGCCTGGGCCTGCTGCCTCCCAGCATGCAACCTCACTTGTGCTTCCATGCGTCGGGGCAGGTCAGCCCCTCCCTCCTTCAGCAGATGGAAAGGGCCCGATGTGAGGTTAGAGCTACAGGAGAGGGACACGTTCCTTCCTGAGGCCACCACAGGGCTTGGCTGGGCTGAGAGGGAGGGTGCACCACCCACTCCTGAGGGAGGAGAAAGAGTCTGTGTTAAAGGGACTGTCACCCTCATGCACCAGGTCTGAGAGTTGGGGTCCCCTGCCTGTGACTTGGGGCCCACAGTGGGGAGGGGACCCGTTGTCTCCCTTACCTGTCACTACAAGGAGCAGGGGGTCACTCAGCTCTGAGAGGATGTCCTCAGTGGTGTAATATGCACATTGGTACAGCACTGCGTGGGATGCGGTCATGGCTGCAATGAGGAAGCTGGCCTTGTTGCTGGAGTTCTGTGGGGTCCTTGTATCCAAGGGCTCAGAGCCCCTCTCTTTATACAGAAGGTAGGCACCAGCCTGCAGAGACCCCTGACACCAGATGGTCACGGGGCTCCTGTTGGTGACGATGGGGCCTGGGTCAGCCCAGATGGAGGGCTTGGGGACGACTCCTGGAAAGGAATCAGACATGAAATGTCAGGGGAGCCCTTATTCCCTCACCATGTCATGAATGAGCCAGTGATGCCATTTAATGAGCACCTACTGTGTGTGAGGCACATGCTGGGGTCTGTCACTCATCTCCTCTCACCTCAGAATACTCATGCAATAGGGATTGCTGATCTCACCACCCACTTCGCTGAGGCTCAGAGAAGTTAACCATGTGCCCCAGGTGACCCAGGCTTAACAGGGCAGGCCTGGGACTATTGCAGAAAGACCAAAAAACTAAGCGACGCTTTGAAGAGGTGGAGATATCACAGTTTTAATAACACGCAGGGACACTGGGGTGTCCGAAATCCCAAATCCAGAGCGCCGGTAACATGCAAGAATCTTGCTTTATAACTGCCCCTTGAGTTCATTGATTAGCAAATATACTCCCTCCCCCGAGGTGTACTTAGGTTTGGGCTCAGAACAAAGCCCTGTGCCCTACCGCTGGACAGGGCTTTGTTTGGTTTAATGGCCTAACATTCCTTGCAAAACCAGTCTTCCTCCTCAGGACTAAGCCAGGACTGTGGGATTTCTGTGCTGTCCTCTCACTGCCCCTCAGGGGGACACCAGCTTCATACTCTGGGCTCCTCCTCTGCAGTAGCCTGTCCACATCTCATCTGGAGCTGAGGGTCCTTTCTCATTACCTGCCTCCAGCACAGCAGGGACAGGAGGGACAGAGGGGGGCATGGACTCTGAGTCTCTCCCTCATCCATCTCCACCTTCCAGTTCCCTGAAACCCTTAGGAAGGTCAGGCTGGAATGGGGGCCCTGCCCTACTGAGCTCTGTGAGGCCCTTATGTCACCTCGTCTCCCAGCAGCCTGTGAGCAGGATGGGACCAGGGAGGAGCAGACAGGAACCCGACACTCAGAGGAGAGAAGGGACCACCCAGCCCCACAGCAGGAGCAGCAGATCCAGGAGCTGCACCAGGGCTGATGCACCCTGTTCCCTCCTCTGAGCTGAGCCTGAGCTGAGGGGGAGGACTGGGTGCCCCGACCCTTGTCCTGCCTGTTGCTCCCTGTACAGTGTCACCACCACTGAGACAGAGGGGACAGGCTCCATAACATCACATCCTGGGGCCCCTCGCCCAGGTCAGGGGCAGGACCGACAGGAAATATAAGATCTGGGCCATGATTCACTTTTTAACACATGCAGACACAGAGGCCCAGGCAGTAGAAGGGAGATCCAAGTGAGAGACTTCAGAGGATCCAGTACCGTCACATAGCCCAGTATCTGTTCCCATGGAGGCACCCACTTGCCCCTTGTGGGCCTGACTCCCTGAGTGGGAGGATACCGATGCTCAGAGCCCCTGCGGCATGTGGTTCCCTGAAATCTGTCCTCAGCCCGTAGCAGCCACAGGACACAGCCTGCCCTGAGTGCATGGGCGGCATTAGGCCCATCAGACTCAGAACTGCCCAGGGGAGCTGTCTCCCTCTGAGCAAAGAGGCCCCCATGGGAGGGTGGCTGGGTCCCTGGGCCCCTGGGTCAGACAGGAAGAGGGGGGAAATTTGGAGTTAACCCTGGAGCCCCCCTCACAGAGTTCTACTTCCTTCCCACTGCCCACCTCGCATATTCTGGACCAGGTGAGGGTGAGGGGGATGGTGAGGAGGGACAGTGGGTGTTTGAGGGATATATCTCCTCTGGGTGACCATCCCTAGAGCCCGTCACTCCCTTTCAGACCATAATCCTTCCGGCGACGGGACCCTAGGCTGACAGCTCAGCAGACAGGGTCAGGGGCCCTCACCTGAGACCAGGAGCTCCAGGGGGTCACTGGGGTGTGAGCACACCTGAGGTCTGTTCCTGTAGCAGCCATAGCATCTGAATGTCCCCCTGTGGGTGGGGGTCACGAGGCCCACCGGGAACAGGGCCTGGGACCACCCACTGGGCTGTGGCTCTGAGTCCTGGGTCCAGGAGAGCCTGTGATCTCCTTCCTTAGTCAGAAGGAACCTGTCAAATCCCTGCCCTGAGTCACACTGGAGAGTCACGTTCCCTCCTGAGGTCATGACAGGACTGGGTAGGGCTGAGAGGCTGGGTTTGCTGTAGGATCCTAGGAGAGGAGGAGGCAGCACATTAAATGGGGCTCACACCTCCCTCATGTCCCCCAGGGCTGAGCTGTGAGAGGGGGAGACACCCTGAGTGCAGATCCCCTTCCTGAGGGCAGAGCCTGAGGCTGGGACCCCTGAGTGTCCTCTCACCTGTCATCACCACCAGCTCCAGGGGATCACTGAGCTCTGACCAGCCATTAGGGCTGAGATAGAAACAGCGATATATCCCTGCATCATGCTTTGTCATGTGTGAGATGGAGAAATTGGCCTTGTCCCCGGGCTCATGTAGATTCTGTATTTTCCATGGTTGTGGGCTTCTCTCTTTCTCCAGACTGTACACCTCAGTCCCTAGGGTCCCCTGACACCAGATGGTCACGGAACTCCCCCAGGGGATCACAGGGCCTGGCTCAGCCCAGAGGGTGGGCTTGGGGAGGGGCCCTGGAAGGAACCAGAGGCTGGGTTACAGGACATTCCCACCCCTGAGCCCCAGGTCACAGTCCCAGATGTTCCCCATTTCTCAGACAGATCTGCACCCCTTTCCCTGTTGCCTGGGAGTGGCCCTTGTCCCCAGTGAGGAGAGGGACCTGAGACACCTGGGGAGACTCACCTGCCTGCACTGGGGTCCTGAGGCCCACACTCAGCCCTGGAAGAGAGTCCCTGTGAGAGATTTGCCCTGAGCCCTGAGCAGCACCCTCTTCTCCATGAGCCCACTGAGTCCTGGGTCCTGACAGACCAGGGCTCCCCTTCCCCTCCCATCTCACCGAGGCAGAGCAGGGCCCTGAGGGTGGGGGTCATGGCGTCTTCTCCTTGTGGCCTCAGCTGAGCAGATGCAGGAAGCCAGGGGACCAGCAAGATCAACAGACAGACGCACGGGTGATGGTCACTTGGAGGCTGGTCCTTCCCAGCACAGGGTTGTCAAATCAGCAGCCTATAGGCGAGGGCACAGCCTCTCTAGCAGCCTGGCTCTCATTTTCATGGTGAAGCAGGAAATAGACCTGGAGCCTCTTGCAGGTGAGGTGACCCAGGGCACGTCCTTGCCTGTCAGAGCCTCCCCCACGGGGACTTCTCCCTCCTCAGCCTGTCCATCAGCACCTCCTTGGGGTCCTCACCATGGACAGTGCCACCTGGGCCCTGGAGACGCTTCAGGAAGATGTGGGTCCCTGTGGCCTGTAGAGCTCAGATCAGCAGGGACACGCTCCCCCTCCAAATGTGCAGCTCAGGGCGACGTCCCTGTGACAATGAGCTCAGAGGGAAATGCAGGGAAATAAGGGAAGGAAACAGGTCTCGCCCTCTGGCCCCCAAGTGTGTTTCTCTTCCTATCCCAGCCCCTGGTCACTTCCCTTTCTTGCATCAGCATCCACCCCAGTGGCCTGGTAACTCACCTCTGAGTCCCTCCTCCCCTCAGTGCCTTGTTCCTCAGGAAGATCTCTCCTCCTCCCCCTGGGCCCCTGTCTTCACGGTCAGTGACTATAAGTGTGTTATTGCTCTGATTTTGGAAACAAAACTGATTCCCATTTATTTATTTAATTTTTATTTAAAAAACATATTTTTCATGGATTGCAGAGAGGAAGGGAGAGAGAAAAAGAAACACCCATGATGAGAGAGAATCACTGACTGACTGCCTCCTACACATCCCATACGGGGGATTGAGCCTGAAATCGGAGCATGTGCCCTGACTGTGAATTAAATCTCACCTCCTGATTCACACATAGATTGTTTTGAAACCCCTCACTGATGCTGTCTGGGCTGATTCTTACGTAAATCTTCCTCCATTGTCCATCGGGTGTGTGACCGTCACCCTCAATGTGAGACCTCTGTGGTCTCAGTTCCGTCTCATCAGCACGTGGTCAAGAACCCACCTCCTGAGAGGGGATGTGGGGTCGGTGGCGCGGGGACCTGGCGGGAGCCATCCTGGTTCATTTCCACACGTGGCTGAGCCTGTGAGGTGGCCCATGAGGGTGTGGTTCAGAACTCCGCAGGGGTTGGATGGTTGCTGAACCCACGTACAAATCCTATCGGCTCCAGATGCTGCGAAAGGCCATGCACACTGTTCCTGAAACATGAGGCATCCTCAGTGTCAAAAAGGGAAGGGGGAAGTCACTGTGACAGTCAGTGGCCACAGGTGCTTGGGTGCAGCCAGAAGTCATCAGCGTGGAGCTTCCCTCCTTTGTGTGGCCAAGAGTGGGACCCAGGGGGCCCCACACAGGGAGGGGAATGGACTTGGGGTGAAAGTGGGAGCAGGGCTGCTCCTCCACATGCTTTGGATACGGGCACTGGGGTCTCTCTGCCCACAGCCCAGCCCTTGGTCAGCACTGAGCCACACCCCCTGTGTGTGTGAAACAGATTCAGTCCATTCTAGCCAGGGGTGGGTGTCTGTCCAGGGGTGAGTGTGAGGCTCACCTTTGGCGTGGGCCCTGCTGGGCACATCACAGTGAGATGCTCACTTAGGGAGAGAGGACCCCATGGGGCAGGGCAGATCCCACTCCCCACCTCTTTGCGTCCTTAACATCAGGACAGGCCTGGGAGGGACTCTCTGTGGACAAGCAGGTGTGGGAGGGGAGGGTCCAATAGGAATGGACATGAAAGGGAAATCCCAGGGGGTGAGAGGAGGCAAGGGTTTGCCTCTCATCCACCCTCCTTTTCCTCCTCACCCCACCCCTGCCTGCCTGTCCTTCCTTACTCTCCCCTGCAGAATGGGGCACCATGGCTGTGCAGACCCAGCTCTCCCTGACACAGTCATCAGGTGGGACCCCTTCATGTGAAAATGCTGCAGAAAGGGTGGTGTGGGCCCCCCTGCGGGTACTGGCTGCTGCTGCTGCTGCTTTCCTGAACATGTCAGCCTCCCAGATCCGACACTGGGAAAGGTTAGAGATTTTGTTGACCCAGAAGGCAAACGAGTCCTGACCAAACGGGAATTGTTCATTGCTCTGGCCTTATACATGTACCCAGAATGCATTGCAGGTGTCTTTGAGGAACTTGAACTTGGCTGTTCCTCCACTAACACTTCCCCACACCCATAGTGCCTTGCTGGACAGCGGGACCTCTGCAATGGGGTCCCCTGGGCTGTAAAATCTGAAGACCAGGCCAGACATGGTGCCATTTTTGATCATTTTGAGCCCCAGACATGGA
>PVJC01034311.1:0-18897 GCA_004026665.1 Murina feae | reverse complement strand
TTTAATGATATTGATTCTACCAATCCATGAACATGGTATGTTCTTCCATCTGTTTATGTCTTCCTCTATCTCTTTTTTCAACATCCTGTAGTTTTCTGAGTAGAGGTCTTTTACCTCTTTAGTTAAGTTTATTCCTAGGTATCTTAGTTTTTTGGTGTGATGGTAAATGGGATTGTTTTTTTAGTCTCTCTTTCTGTACGTTCACTATTGGTGTACAAAAATGCCATAGATTTCTTGGCATTAATTTTGTATCCTGCTACATTGCCGAATTCATTTATTAAGTCTAATAATTTTTTGATGGAGTCTTTAGGTTTTTTATGTACATTATCATGTCATCCGCAAATAAGCAGAGTTTTACTTCTTCTTTTCCAATTTGGATGCCTTTTATATCTTCTTCTCTAATTGCAATGGCTAATACTTCCAGTACTATGTCGAACAGGAGTGGTGAGAGTGGGCAACTCTGTCTTGTTCTTGTTCTAAGGTGAAATGGTTTTAATTTTTGCCCATTGAGTATGATGTTGGCTGTGGGTCTGTCATAAATGGCTTGTATTATGTTGAGGTAAGATCCTTCTATGATCATGGCAGCTTTTTAGCATAGTTTGAAGTCAGGGAGTGTGATACTGAAACCAAGGTTCAGCTACCTGTTGCCATGAAACCAAATTAATGAGAAAAGCTGGTAAAAAGAAAAGAGGTTTATTCAAGCCGTAGACTGTTTGCCTCAGTGGATAAAGCGGTGGCCTGCGGCCTGCAGACTGAAGGGTCCCAGATTCGATTCCAGTCAAGGGCACATGCCCAGAGTTTCAGGCTCGATCCCCAGTAGGGGGCGTGCAGGAGGAAACTGATCAACGATTTTCTCTCATCATTGATGTTTCTCTCTCTCTCTTCCTCCCCATTCCTCTCTGAAATCAATAAAAATACATTTTAAAAATAATAATAAAGATTCTTTTAAAAAATGGTTTATTCAAGAGTTAGTCACCTGGGAAGATGGGGGACTGGTTGCAAAGCCCATCTGAACATCTCAGTGAAGGCAGGGGTTTTTGTAGGGAGAGAGAGGGAAAGCAGAACAAAGAGATCAGGAGAGGCTGTTAACCTGTGTGTAGGCAGTGTCCTTGCTTGTCTCAAATACGGATCTTTTAACATATATGTACATATACATATATACATATACACACACACACACACACACACACACAGACGTATATGTATACGTATATATATATTATTATTATTAATTTTTAGAGAGTGAGAGGAAGAGAGAAACAGCAATCAGCTGCTGCCTGCACTCCCCCTTCTGGCGAACAAGCCTGCAATCCTGGCACGTGCCTTGACCAGGAATTGAACAGTCAGCCCTTCAGCGCATGGGATGACTCCCAACCAACTGAGCCACACCTGCTAAGCCCCATATGGGTCTTTACCATCAGCATACTGGAATAGTCAGTGCTTGACAGATCCATACATTTGGGTAATCTACATAAACTTAAGTCATGTTGAGGCCATTTTTGTACAAGCAGGGACTGGAATTGCTGATGCCTTTGATAAGGAAACTGTATGTGAATTCCTTTCACAAGTTGGTTCAGAGATTTTATTCTAATTCCATTTCATGGTTAGAGTGGTATAACATTTTTATGCCGTTACAATAGCTTTAACTCCCCCCACCCCCCTTAGGATTGCTTTGGCTATTTAGGGTCTCTTGCAGTTCCATACACTTCTATAAATTTTTGTTCTCATTCTTTGAAATATGCCATTGGGATTTGGATGAGGAATGCACTAAATCTGTACACTGCTTTAGGTATATTGCCATTTTTATGATGCTAACTCTTCTAATCCATTAACATGAAATATCTTTCCATTTCTTTGTCTTCTTAGATTTCTTCCAACAATGTAGTTTTCAGTCTAAAGGTCCTTCATCCTTTGTTGATCCCTAGGTACTTTATTGTTTGTTGCAACTGTAAATAGGATTTTCTTTATTTCTCTTTCTGATATTTTGTTAATAAATAAGAACACAATGGATTTTTGTACATTGATATTGCATCCTGCATCTTACTGTATTTGTTCATTTTTTCTAATAGTCTTGTTGGAATCATTAGGGATTACTATACATAGAATTTTGTCATATGAAAATAGTGACAGCTTCACTTCTTCAACCCAATTTGGATACCTTCTAGAAGGTGTTGTTGCTCATTTTCCCTGGCTTGGCTTTCCATTACTATGTTGACTAACAGTGGTAAGAGTGGGCATCCTTGTCTTATTCCTAATTTTACAGGAAAAGCCCTCAGTTTGTCATCACTGAGTATGACATCAGTTGACAATCACATCTTGCTTTTAGTATGTTGAGATACTTTGCTTCTGTACCCATTTTATTGTGTTTTAGTCATAAATAGATGTTGTATCTTGTCAAATGCCTTTTCTGCATCTTGAAGTGGTTATATGGTTTTCCTATATTTTGTTAATGTTATCACATTGATTGATTTATCTTTCCACCCCTGGAATGAACCCCACTTGATCATGGTATATGATCCTTCTAATGTATAGTTGTATTTGGCTATCTTGCATTTTGTTCAGAATTTTTGCATTGATGTTAAGCATAGATATTGGCCTATAAATTCCTTTCCTGTGTGTTGTCCTTGCCTGGTTTTGTTATCAGGATAAAGCTGGCGTCATGAAATGGGTTGGTAAGTATTCCCTCCTCCTGAATTTTTTGGTAGGATTTGAGAAGGATTGGTATTAAATCTACTTTGAATGTTTGTCAGCATTAACCAGTGAAGCCACTCTGGGCCTGAACTTTTGTTTACGGGTATGTTTTGGATTACCATTTCAATTTCCTAACTTGTGATCACTCTACTTATTTTTTCCAATTTTTAAAAAAATTTCAGTATAGTTGGTATATAATATTATACTGATCATATTGGTTACAGGTAAACGATATAGTTATTTGAAAATTTTATACCTTACAATGAGATCATATCACTAATTCTAATGTCACCTGTCACTGCAAAGTTATTACAATAATATTTCCCTTCACCTTTTTCATGCACACCCCCAACTCCCTCTGACAAGCATCTTTTTAGTTATTGCTTCTATGCATCTGATAGTTTCGTTTTGTGTTTTTTAATTCCACTTATAAGTGAAATCATATGGCATTTGTCTTTCTCTTTATGACTTAGTTAGCATAACACCCACCTATGTTGTTGCAAATGGCAAGATTTTACTTTTATACTGTACTGTAATATTCTACTATATGTGTATATATCACCAATTCTTTATCCATTCATCAACTACTGGATACCTAGATTGCTTACATATCCTGGTTATTAGAAGTAAGGCTGCAAGGAACGTATGTGTGCATGTATCTTTTTTAAGCAATCAGAATTGGAGCTGCTGGGTTGTACAATAAATGCATTTTCAGGCTTTTCTCTAATTTTTTAAAAATTGATTTCACAGAGGAAGGGAGGAGAGATAGAAACATCAATGATGAGAGATAATCATTGACTGGCTGCCCCACACTGGGGATCAAGCCAGCAACCCCGGCATGTGCCCTTGACCAAAATCAAGCCCAGGACCTTTCAGTCCACAGGCCACCTATCTATCCACTAAGCCAAGCTGGCTAGGGCAGACGTTTAGTTTTTTAAGGAATAGCCATATCGTTCTCCATAATGGCTGGACCGAATTTGTCCCACCAACCGTACACATGAGTTCCACTCTCTACTTCCTTGCCAACACATGTTTTTGTTGACTTTTTGAACATGCCATCCTGAATGTGGTGCTGTGGTATCTCATTGCGGTTTTGATTTGCATTTTCATGGTGATCAGTGATACTGAGCATCTTTTCATGTCTGTTGGCCATAGTATGTCTTCTTGGAAATATGTCTTTTCATGCTACTTCCTATTTTCAAATCAGTGATGTAATTTTTACTGCTGACATTATTACGGATGTCTTCCGTTTTCCCCATCTTTCCCCCCTCCACTCAGAACCCACAGTCTCCCCCTCCCCTCTGGCCCTAACTACACAGTTTTCTGTGTCCGTGGGCTGCACGTTGAAATGGTAATGTTTTGGAAATACTGGATTAAAGAAAATATTAAAGTTAATTTTGCCAAAAAAGAAACAAACAAACAAACAAACAAACAAACAAAAACACGTGGTCTTGTGTAGAAGCAAGTACAAGTGAGTAGCTGTGAGCACTGGGTAGTGTTGGCAGGCTAGTTGGAGCCAGGCAGGCGTACAGGGCTCTAGACTGTCAGATGGAAGCGCTCCGATCAGGGATACCTTGTTCATATTGCTTACTCCTTTTATTCAGACCCAAAATAGGATACTGGGAATGTGGTTGAGAACACACTGCAGCCATTTTGCTGGTGGGCCAAAGCACCCAGCGAGAGCTCCCACTCGCCTTATCGAGGTGGCGGGCGATGTGTACAATGGAGTTGACCTGCACCTCCTCTCTCACAGATTTCCTGCAGATTCCGTTTCCCATTTCTCTATTTGATCTCCGTCTCTTGTTTGATCTTCAGAAGCTGTTCAGTGAGCCCTCAGCTCTCTACATAGGTGCATATTTTGATGTGCTTGGAGGAAGAGGAGACTTTAGCATCCATCTAAACCACGTGCATCCTGGACCTCCTCACTATTTTGTACTTTGTCATAAAGTCTGCAGAGGGGCAATTGTGCTCCCAAATCATCATAAATACAAGTTTACATCAAATATATTTGTGCCAATTTTAACAGCAATTTGGGATTATTGGTGCATGGTGTCCTATTTCCAGAGTTATCCCTACAAGTGGGGAAGAAACTATATGCATTTTATGGTTCTGAAACGGGGTTTCTAAGGCAACCACAACCGATTTGCAGGAAGTGGGGGGCACAAAGACTATGAACATTAAACAGTGCAAAGAATATAACAAAAACTTTTAATTTTCAAAAAAGAAAGCAAGGCAAAACTAAGTATTATACTAAATACCTTTAGGAAATCTTCAGGAGTCTTTAGAAATCTAATTATCTTAAGCAAGAGAAAAATTTCCCTATAAACTTCACTGTATTTCCTCAAATTGAAAGTATATTGGCACATCACTAATACTCTTCACCCTGGTTACTTGAACTGTAGTCCAGGTCAGCATCACCATCACATAGGGTTCATTAGAAATGGAATCTCAGATCAGTTATGGTACTGAACATTGAATCTGGGGATACAGCACTCAGATACCTATTCAATTTTAAAAGAGCCATTAATTGATAGCTAGAGTGTTGGACTCAAACGTGTTTAAGAAACTTTAAGTATTCTGATGTAACGATGTTTTAAACAAAGAAGCGAGGGACACAATGCTATATGGTTTTGCTTTCCTTAGGAGTTATTTCTACATGAACCTTTTAGAATTGTGCAAGTATTTCCTACGTAGACTGGCGTGTATAGACAATTTAAAAAATTCTACTGCAAGAGAAACCGCATCTGCGTAGCATGTGTTCTAAAAATATAAGATTGAAGATTCAAATGAAGGCATTGTAGGTACTTAAAAAAAAATCCAATAATAAAAAAGAAGTTTGAGTTCTTCATGAGTGTAGAATTTATTTTTATTACATAGACGAAATCCAAAGATTAATAGGAAAGAAAAATATATCATAAAACCATGTGTAACCCAAAGTCTTAATATTATTGACTTGAGACCTGGCTAGGTGGCTCAGTTGGTTGGAGCATCGTTCTGTACATTAAAAGGTTGTCGGTTTGATTTCCAGATCTGAGAGACTGCACCACTGGGTCCCACAAAACATGTACTGCATGTGCTTACCCCCCAAAATCTGAGACGCATAGCAGTTTGCTCTAAGACAGAAAAACAAATACAATGATACAGCAAAAATAAGGAGACAAATAAACAATCCTCAAAGGAAAGAAAAGGAGTAATTGCCAGAAAAGAAACTAAATGAAATGAAGGCAAGTAATTTGTCAGAGAAGGAATTCAGAATAATACTTATAATGATCCTCAAATGTCTGGACAACAAATACATGCAACTCAATAAGAATTATAAGGAGCTGAATGAGAAATTCATTAACAGGAGTAAAAATGAAGAAAAAATGAAGAATGACATAGCAACAAGAAAGAACACAACAGATCCCTGACTGGTCTGACTCAGTGGATAGAGCTTCAGTCTGCGGACTGAAGGGTCCCAGATTCGATTCCAGACATGGGCATGTACCTTGGTTGCAGGCACATCCCCAGTGGGAGGTGTGCAGGAGGCAGCTGATCGATGTTTCTCTCTCATTGATGTTTCTAACTCTCTCTCTCCCTTCCTCTCTGTAAAAAATCAATAAAATATATATTTAAAAAAAAAAGAACACAATAGAAGGTTTCAACAGAGGAGTAGGAGAAAGAGGACTGAATCAGTGAGTTAGAAGACAAGGTAGAAAAACAGCGAAGAAGAGAAACAAGTGGAAAAATAAAAAACAAAAACACCTGAAAAGCAGGAGAGTCGAAGGGAGCTTTGGGACAACATGAAATGAAACAATATCCACATAGTAAGGGTGCCAGAAGGACACGAAGCTGAGCGAGGATTAGAAAATCTGTTTGAAGAAATAATGACAGAAAACTTCCCTGACTTGGGGAAGAAAAAAGTCACACAAGTTCAAAAAGCACAGGGTCCCAGTCCAGATGAACCCAAAAGACACATCAATTAAATTGGTCAACATAAAAGATAAAGAAAGGATGTAGCAGGGGTCCTCAAACTTTTTAAACAGGGGTCCAGTTCACTGTCCCTCAGACCGTTGGAGGGTTGGACTATAGTTAAAAAAAAAACTATGAACAAATTCTATGCACACTGCACATACCTTATTTTAAGCAGGACAGGCAGCGGTGGCAAAAACACCCGGCATGTGGCCCGCGGGCCGTAGTTTGAGGATGCCTGATTATTAAAAGCTCAAGAGAGAGACAAAGGTACCTACAACAGACCTCCCATTAGACTATCAACTGATTTCTCAACAGAAACACATTAGGCCAGAAGAGAATGGAATGAAGTATACAAAGTGATGCAAAGCAAGGGACTGAAACCAAGAATAATCAATCCAGCAAGGCTATCATTCAAAATTGAAGGTGAAATCAGGAACTGTGCAGACATAAAAAGGCTACTCATTACCCTAACCCCAAAACTAGATAAAGACACTTCCAAGAAAGAGAATTATAGGTCAATATCCCTAATGAACACTAATATTAAAATCCTCAACAAAACTCTAGCCAATTGGATCCAGCAATACACTGGAAAGATCAAACACCATAACCAAGTAGGGATTTATTCCAGGGATGGAAGGCTGGTACAATATGCACAAATCAATAAATGTGATGCATTACATAAACAAATTGAAAGATAAAAACCACACGATCTTATCAATTGATACAATGTCTTTGACAAAATTCAACAGCCATTTTTTGATAAAAACTCTCAGTAAAATGGGAATAGAGTGATAAGACCTTAACATAATAAAACCTTATATATCAAACCTACAGCCAACATCATACTCAATGTGCAAAAAGTAAAACCATTTCCCCTAAGAACAGGAACAAGACAGGGATGCTCACTCTCACTCCTGTTCAACATAATACTGGAAGTGCTAGCCATAGCAATCAGACAAGAAGAAGAAATAAAAGGCAACCAAATTGGAAAGGAGGAAATAAAACTATCATTATGTGCAGATGATTGGACATTGTATGTAGAAAACCCTTAAGATTCCATAAAAAAACTACTCGATTGAATAAATAAATTTGGCAATGTAGCAGGATATAAAATTAACTCCCATAATCCATGGCATTTTTATACACTAACTAGAGGCCCAATGCATGAAGATTTGTACAAGAATAGGCCTTCCTTCCCCTGGCTCCTAGCACCACCTTTGCTCTGGCCGGAGCCACCTTCCCACCTTCGCTCCATCCCCGAGCCGCCGCCTTCCACCTTTGCACACTACCCAGGGGCTCAGAGCAGCTGAGGTAGGGTGGAACACCTGTGTTGTTGCCATGGCAATGACACAAGCATCCCAGCCTGGCCGCTGCCATCTTTGTCATATCAGTTTGCATATTCCCTCCTTATTGGCTGTGGGCGACACCATCTTTGTCCTGAAGCAACTGTCAATTTGCATATTCTGTGTTTATCATATAGGATAATGAACTCTCAGAGAAACTAAAGAAAAAAATCCCATTTACCATTGCAACAAAAAAATTAAGATACTCACAAATAAACTTAACCAAGGAGGTAAAAGACCTGTACTCCAAAAACTACAGGACATTGAAAAAAGAGTTAGAGTAAGATATACACAAGTGGAAGAATATACCATCTTCATGGATTGGTAGAATCAACATTATTAAAATGGCCATACTACCCAAAACAATTTATAGATTCAATGCAATCCCTATTAAAATACCAATGGCATATTTCACAGACCTAGAACAAATATTCCAAAAATTTATATAGGATAAAAAAAAGACCCCAAAATGCCATAACAATCTTGAGAAAGAAGAACAAAGTTGGAGGGATCACAAGACCAGATGTCAAGTTATACTACAAAGCCACTATATTCAAAACAGCCTGGTACTGGCATAAGAACAGGAATATAGGCCAATGGAAAAGAACAGAGAACCCAGAAATCGACCCAAGCCATTATGCTCAATTAATATTTGACAAAGGAGCAAGAGCATACAATATAGGCAAGATAGTCTCTTCAATAAATGGTGCTGGGAAAATTGAACAGATACATGCAAAAAAATGAAACTAGACCACCAACTTACATCATACAGAAAAATTATCTCAAAATGGACAAAAGACTTAAATATCAGTTGTGAAGGCACAAAAAATCCTAGAAGAAACCTAGACATCTCTCGTAGCAATATGTGTATGGATACATCGTAATGGAAGCTAAGGACAATGGAAACTAAGGAGAAAATAAACAAATGGGACTACATCAAAATAAAAAGCTTTTGCACAGCAAAAGAAACCATCAACAAAATAACAAGAGAGCCCACTTCATGGGTGAATAGTTTTGCCAATGATACATCCAATAAGGAGTTAACCACCAAAATTTATAGGGAATTCATACAACTTAACAAAAGAAAGCTTAAGCCAAGTTAAAAATGGGCAAAGGACCTAAACAGATAGTTCTCCAAAGTGGACATACAGAAGGAAAAATGGCATATGAAAAAATGCTCAAAGTCACTAATCATCTGAGAGATGGAAATCAAAATGACAATAAGCTAATACCTCACACCTATCAGAATGGCTACCATCAACATATCAACAAGCGATAAGTGTTGGTGAGGATGTGGAGAAAAAGGTACTCTCATGCACTGCTGGTGGGAATGCAGACTGGCACAGCCTCTGTGGAAAATAGTATAAAGTTTCCTCCAAAAATTAAAAATGGATCTCCCATTTGACCCAGTTATCCCACTTCTAGGAATATATCCTAAGAAATCAGAGATACTCATTAGAAATAATATATGCAACACTATGTTCACAGCAGCACAATTTAAAACTGTGGTATATCTTGTCAATGGAATAGTATACAGCTGTACAAAAGAGAGCTTTTACCATTTGCAACATCATGGGTCGACCTGGAGTGCATTATGCCAAGGAAAATAAGTCAGTCAGATAAAGGAAAGAATCACATGAAGTCACTCATATGTGGAATCTAATGAACAACATAAACTGATAAACAAAAATAGACCTAGAGACAGAGAAGCATTGAACAGACTGTTAAACCTCAAAGAGAAGGCAGGGAAAAGGGGGGTGGGAGGTGGAGAAGAGATCAAAGAATGAACTCATATGCTTATACGCATAACCCATGGACACAGACAATAGGGTGGTGAAGGCCGGCAGTGGGGGGCAGGAGTGGGATGGGAGGGATCAATGGGAGGAAAGGGAAACATACGCAATACTTTCAACAATAAAGATTAAAATAAAATTAAAAAAAATTTTAATTTTCCTTATAGACATACAGCTGAAGCAGCTCTACACAGATTTCTCTTGTTACAATGATAGTATAATTCGCTATAAATATTTTCAATAAAGAAATGCAATTCTGTTGGCACAGTCATTTCGGCACATTGAAAAAAAATGCATGAAATACAGTGTTAACACAAGCTGCACAAAAGTACGTCAAGAGTGAGAGACATCAATATGTTCAAGAAACGTGCTTTAAGTTACCCTTTCCTCTTCTTGTGACGATACAGGACTCAGCCGACAATATGTGTCATGAAAGTACCTACAATAAACCAAAGAACAAGTGAAATGTAACTGAAACGAATAACCAAGATTCAAAACCTAGCAGGAGAAATTAATGTTCAGTGGACAGAAGATGCTATTTTATTTAAGCACATTGCCCTGGCTATACATTTATATTCTTTCTGGACTCTTCACTGTCTAAGTGCAAATCTCTGGAATCACTTAGTCCACAGCAAGCAGACATGAGTCCTTTCCTAATTTACAAAGATACCTGAAGCATATTTGGCATGCAAACTCATAAAACTAATCATCTTGAAAAAATATGTATTATTTAGGATTTGTTATTTAAGTGAACATGTCCTATTCTATATAATAAGAGCCTAATATGCAAATTGTCCCCTTAGGCAGTTGTTCAACTGGGAGTTCAACCAGCAATTCGACTGCTTGCTACGACGAGTGCTAACCACTAGGGGGCAGCACAGAACATGGTAGATGTCGGCGATGTGGCGCTGGTAATGGGTAACAGTGGAAGTGCTGCCAATCCCGATGGGCCCCAATGACAGCAGGACCGCAGCAGGATGGTAAAGGAGGTGAGTGGGCTGCACCAGGCAAAGGTGGGTGCAAGTGGAGGCCCAATCGCCCTTCTGATCATCCGGCAGACTGCAACCAGCAGCAATGGCGGGGAAGGGCATAGCCACCACCCAGCTCCCAGGTGCTGAGGGAGCCGGGTGGCGGGGGCTGGCCTTGATCGATCACTCTGCAGGCAAGATAGTGAAGGTGAGAGGGCGGTGCCAGGCCACGGCAGGGTGCCAGGCGGGGCTCTGGAGCTTGGGCCCGATCCCTACAGGCCACCCTGAAGGACCCCGCCTATGCACGAATTTGTGCACCGAGCCTCTAGTCTATATATATAAAAGCCTAATATGCTAAGTGTCCTTCTGACCGTTCATTCGACCAGTCACTATGACCTGCACTGACCACCAGGGGGCAGATATTCCAACCTGTAGGTTAGCTTGCTGGTGGGGTCCGGCCAATCAAGACTGGGTAAGATGGGCTGGACACAACCTGCAGCCCTCCCGAAGTCCCTCCTCGGGCCCCATTCATGCACCAGTGGGGTCCTCGGCCTGCCCTGTGCCCTTGTGCAATCCAGGACCCCGCGGGGATGTCAGAGAGCTGGTTTTAGCCTTATCCCTGCGGGCCAAGCCAAGGGATCCCTCCAGTGCACGAATCTGTGCACCTTGCCTCTAGTAGAATATAAAGAATCTAGGATCAGCAACACAAGGCAACATATCATATAAAAGGGGAGGTGTTTCTAGACTGGTTTACCTAATTTCAACCTATGAAAACTGTAGAAATTGAAAAACCATTACACAAACAATGCTCTTCACATTAACATTTTGATTTTAGTGGGATCCAAGTTGGCACACTTACCAACAGCTAAAACAATCGCAACAATGACTCCTGCACCTGAGAAAAATAAAACCAGTTTGAAGATAACTGAGCACATGTGGGTCCCTAGGTGGCAATTATATTTTAGTTAATTAAATCATCTATAAACTACAGCAAAAAAAAACACACCAAAACTTTATCAGTCTAGTTTAGTGTGACAGTGCATCCAGCTCATTTGATCTCAGAGCCCTTCTCATATGATTCCGGGCTTAGGGCCCAATACTGTTTTGTGCTGTAGCTACAGCGCTAGGTTATTGTAAATATTATAACAATTAGAATTCATTACATTAGTGGGAAAATCATTTTAAAAATGTATTATCCCATCTTAGTTGATATAGTTCAGTATTCAGTCTATCATTTCTTATAACTTTATTACGAAATTATATTTTTCACCAACAGTGGAGGGTCTGTGGAATAAGTCATAATAAAGTTCTTTAATTTATTAGAGAAATGTAGCACAAATAACACATTATCTTATCATCAATCCTTCTTCATGCACACACACCTTCATATTAAGACATACCAAGGAGATTCTAAAAATGCAAAAGAAACACCAGGGCACATGGATAAAATTATGCTTAGAAACTTAAACAAGTATTTTTTACTAACAAGAAAGCAATAAATATTTCTACAAAATCTTAATTTATCTTAATTAAATTTCTAAGAAACAAAACATAGAAACATACAATGTCTTGTTACCTCTGCTCTTTTACTTCATAAGAAAAATTGTCCAGTGTTTAATGAATGAAGACCACTTTGAATTTACTGATTCAATGACAGTTTGACCACAGTGTTCACAGAGAAAGCTTAATGAGCCTAAGGTGCATTTTATAAAGAGACCAATCTTAAAATTTTTCTTCATTAGTCATCAAAAACACTTGTATTTCATTTAAATGACACAACTATACTTATATTTTCTTGAACACATATTGTGTGAACTATGTGAGTGTAAAGCGTGATACACCAGTCTCTTATTAAAAAAAAAAAGTAAACCAAATTATAATACATTAATAAGTCTTGTGTATATAAGGTATGAATAGAAAACTTACCAACTGTCATCACAAAAAGCACTGTTACATGAAAAGCAAGTTATATTCTACAAATTTTAACCTATAACTAAATATAGCAGTTGAGAAAATTACTTCGCCTTACAGGAATCCTAATTTGTGGCACCTTTTAAAAACTTTATTATCTATATGAGCCTACACATACTACAGTTTATATCTGCCATGGTATCTACACTATTAAAATTAAAAATTTTAATTTTCCCATATTTGTGATAGATTATACCTTCCCAAACTACAGATAATTGAAATATATTTCCATGTAGGACTTTAAGGTCTCATACAGCAGAGCATTACTAACTAAAAGAACACCTAACAATGAAGAAAAATAAATAAAATAAAATAATACCTGATGTTTTGGATGGTGTTTTATCACTGGGAGTGGGGCGTCCTAGAAAAAAGAAAAAGAAAAAAAGAAAATAAGTAAAAAGAGAAAGAAGACAATGATAAAAGATTAAGACCTCTAAATTACCATTTAGAATTTTTACCTTTGAATGAATTTTCTTATCTTCTTCATATAAATTATATTAATGTTGCTATTTCAAAGTAGTATTATAAAATATTATAAGTTGACTAGAGGCCCGGTGCACGGATTCATGCACATTGAAAAGAAATTAATTAAAAAGTGGCTGGCATATGTCTGAGATTTTGCTGCCTGTGGATTCCTTTAATATTTTTATGGTTTCCCACCTTATATTTAAGTCCTTTATACATTTGGGGTTTATTTTTGTGTATGGTGTAAGTTGGTAGTCTAGTTTCATTTTTTTGCATGTAACTGTCCAATTTTCCCAACAACATTTATTGAAGAGACTGTCTGGACTCCATTGTATGCTCTTGCGTCCTTTGTCAAATGTTAATGTAGTGGCTTGGGTCGATTTCTGGGTTCTCTGTTCTATTCCATTGGTCTACATGTCTGTTCTTGCGCCAGGTACATGAAATCCATGCACTGGGGTGGGGGGGGTCTCTCAGCCTGGCCTACGCCCTCTCACAGTTTGGGACCCCTCAAGGATGTCTGCCTAAGCCGCCACTCAGATATTCCTCTTTCAATCCAGGGCTCCTGCAGTCCAGGACCCCTCATTCCTTACCACCTACCTGCTGTGGAGGTGGGAGAGGCTCCTGCCACCGCTGTTGTGCTCACCAGCTGTGAGCTCAGCTTCTGGCTTAGTGGGGGTTTGAGGGGGAGCACAGCTCAACCAGAGCTGGGCTCACTGCTCCTTAGTGCTGGCCCTGCCCTCGCCCACTGGTTGTCTGGCCAGTCTGGCCAGAGGAGGGGCTGTGGGAGATTGAGGTGTCACAGTTGTGCCCTATCCTGCCTCTGTGGAGGCGCTGGGTCTGTGCTGCCACCTCTGCAGAAGGTACCGTGGAGCCTTGTCCCACCTCTGCGGAGGTGCCAGGATCACGCCACTGCCTCTGCAGAATGGGGGCCCCCACTACTGCCATGGCTTGCCTGGCAGCACAGGCTTGCTGGACCTACCCTTGCACCCACTGGTTGTTCAGGAAGGTCATTCGCTGCCATCTGATCTAATTAGCATATTAGCTCTTTATTATATATGACTAGGGCCCGCTGCATGAATTCATGCGCCAGTGGGGTCCCTTAGCCTGGCCTGCGGGATCAGGCTGAAACCAGCATTCTGACTTCCCCTGAGGAATTCCGACTGCAAAAGGGCGTAGGGGGCCGAGGACCTCACCTCCGCAGCAGGTGGGCGGTAAGGAACGAGGGATCCTGGACTGCAGGAGCCCTGGACTGAAAGAGGAATATCTGAGTGGCGGCTTAGGCAGACATCCTTGAGGGCTCCTGAACTGTGAGAGGGTGTAGGCCGGGCTGAGAGCGCCACACCCCAGTGCATGGATTTAATGTGCCAGGCCTCTAGTCCTGTATAATAAAACTCTTAATATGCACATCGACCAAACGGTGGAACGAACAGCGGAACAACCTGTCGCTTTGACGCACACTGACCACCAGGGGGCATACGCTCAATGCAGGAGCTGTCCCCTGGTGGTCAATGTGCTCCCTTAGGGGGAGTGCCGCAAAGCTAGAAGCTGGGCTCACGGCTGATGCATGCAGCAGTGATGGCGGGAGCCTCTCCTGCCTCCGCTGCAGGTGGGTGGTAAGGAGCGAGGGGTCCCAGACTGTGAGAGACCTGGACAGCAAGAGGGATGTCTGACTGCCAGCAGGTGGACATCCCTGAGGGGTCCCAGACTGTGAGAGAGCACAGGCTGGACTGAGGGAAGACCCCCCCCCCCCAGTGCATGAATTTCATGCACCGGGCCTCTAGTATGCAATGAGTATT
Source organism: Murina feae (assembly GCA_004026665.1). Classification (NCBI taxonomy): domain Eukaryota; kingdom Metazoa; phylum Chordata; class Mammalia; order Chiroptera; family Vespertilionidae; genus Murina; species Murina feae. The sequence continues at coordinate 3,916 of PVJC01034311.1, read as the reverse complement.
TCAGATGCACCAATAATTTAAATGCAAAAATGTGTCCTAACCAGTTTGGCTTAGTGGATAGAGCGTCGGCCTGCCTACTGAAGGGTCCCGGGTTCAATTCTGGTCAAGGGCACATGCCTGGGTTGTGGGCTCCATCCCCAATGGGGAGCTTGCAGGAGGCAGCCAATCAATGATTCCCTCTCATCATTGATGTTTCCATCTCTCTCTCTCTCTCTACCTTCCCCTCTGAAATACAAAATATATTTAAAAAAAAAAATGCAAAATGCAACCAGAACACAAGGTTAAAATGTTTATGTAATTTAAGTATGGGGTAGACCTAAAGTTTTTATAGAAAGACACAACACTCACAGTCAGCCATTAGGGAAGAGATGGATATAGTTTGCAAGAGTAAAATATGGCATATATTAAAGTCATCATTAAAAGGATGGGAATAAATCTACATACAAACCACAATCTAAGATGGTACGTGGAAAAAGTTTTAGGAAAACATGAACAGCATGATGCTATTTTTTAGATAAAAGAAAAACTGACAAAATATGTAGATCTACATATACAGGATATTCATGTATAGAAACAGTAACAATGGACTAAAGAAGAGATTCTTTACTCCGTAAAGTTTGAAATTCTAGAAATTTACATCCATATGCTACTTATGCAATCGAAAGTTATATAAAGCAATCTATACCCAATAGTATAAAATTCTTAAAAGGTAACCGACTGGTAAAAATAATGGGTGGGGCTGGAGGGAACCTAGAAAACAATGTTCATTTCAAGTAAAAGAGACTTAAATTGATAATGAGTTCAGACAAATCAACACAAATAATTAAGAAACCTAATAGAACAAAGGCTATAAATAAGTAGACCAAAAAGCTTATCTGATAATTAAAGAAATGAAAATGAATACGTGACTTCATTGTCCACCCGTCATGCTATAAACTTCTTAACAACAGAAGGAGGACAAAGAGGTTTCGAACCTGGACTGGTTGGACCTGGAGCCTTGGTTGGCGGAATAGGCTTGACACCTGCAAAGACAATTTTGATACCATTCATCAGCCTCATCGATACGGTTTTATGGATTTAATTTTTATTTTTAAAAAATATTAATGAGGCATGAAAATAAAAAATACAGATACTTTCTGAACTTTACAATTCTGCTTCTGGGCATTTAATCTAAATATGTCTTTTAGAAATTCATAACAATGTATTAGAATCTTCACTACAGTTTTGCATTTATAATGGAAATAACAAGTTAACTAAAAATAGTTTTAAAAAGTGTTCAAAATAAACATTTGTATCTTTATTATTTTTTAAAATGTGCTTTTATTGATTTTAGAGAGAGAGGAAGGGAGAGGGAGAGAGAGAAACTTCGATATGAGAGAAACATTGACCGCTTGCCTCATGAACATAACCCAACAGTGAACTGAGCTCGCATCCTGGGCATGTGCCCTGACCAGGAATCGAACTAGCAACCCTTTAGGTGCTTGGGGGGACGCTCAACCAAGCCAGCCACAACAGCCAGGGCTACCCATATGTATCTGTTAAAAATACATGCAAGCAGCATTATGCTACAGCGCATCATTTCTATCCTTTTCTTTCCCCTCAGCACTTCTTGGGTATTTTTTAATATGAGCAGAATTAGATCTACCTTATCACTATTACACGTTACTACTGATTCCTTCTTCCTTCTTTAACTAATAAATTACATTTCACAGGCCCAGGAAAAATTCTGATTTTGGATATTTTTGAAAAAATGCTATAGTTGCCGAGCCAGCATAGCTTAGTGATTGAGCATCGACCCACGAAGCAGGGGACCATGGTTCAGGGCACATGCCTGGGGTGCAGGCTCGATCCCCAATGTGGGGCCTGCAGGAGGAAGCCAATCCATGACTCTCTCTCATCACTGATGTTTCTCTCTCTCTCTCCCTCCCCGTCCTCTTTGAAATCCATAAAAAATATTTAAAAAATAAATAAACTGTATAGTTTATAAACGTGGACGGGGGTGAGGGGAGGGAGACGGGAAGGAGTCAATGGGGGGGAAGTGGGCGTATAAAAATATACAGACTTCCAACAATAAAAAATCATATATAACCTTTCACGAGTAAAAAAATTATTAAAAAATACAAAACCCCTATAGTTTATAAAGTTTTCTCACAATCAATTTGCTCTTCTTTCAAATGCTAAACTGTAAAGGTGTTTTATAAACCCTTTATAAATCTCATGGTCAACTCGTTCAAAAGAGCGTATGAACAAACAGTATCCCACAGTGCATATACCCACTAGGACGCGTGCATAAACACGGTGGGTCAGTGAGTACAAACTTCACGTGCAAAAACCATCTCTCCTCACCCCACCCACCAAACCCCACAGCGCTCAACTGAGATACTCAAGGAAGCTACCAGGGGCCAGACACACAGGGATTATAAAAAGGTGTTCTAATCACCATGGTAACATGCGTACCTTCCCTCAATTTTTAAAGTCTTAGGAAAACAGAAAATGTACAAGCAAAGGGAAAGCCACTGACTGAGATTTGAGTTCAACACCCTCATTAACCAACAGGAAATTGAAGCCCACAGAACTGATGTTCCATGAGCAGGCAGGACCAATCGAGGGCCCCGAGGGAGGTCAGCCCAGGCCAATGCTCTTCCCTCTGCTGCTCCTGTCTCTTGTTTCTGCTGAAACCAGAGAGGAGCCAGAGAAAGCAGCACTGACATCAGGAGGACAACTCCTCCCACCGCATGGAAATGACCTCTCAAGTCTTAGGCTGAGCCACTGATGAGGAGCCCATGCACCAAGTCCTCCGTTTCATTTCGGTAATAACTTTCCCCTGCATTTCAGTTGCTATAAAGTTTAGTTTCTATTCCCACACGAACATGCTAGTGAAGCCATGGCTGGCCAGGTGGTGACAACATGTTCCCACACACCAACAGGTGGAGCTTCGATTCGCAGGCAGGGCGCACACCTAGGTGGTGGGTTTCATCCACAGTTGAGTTGCATGTGGGAGGCAACCAACTGATCTCTCACGCTCTCTAATCAATAAACATATCCTCAGGTGAGGATTAAAAAACAAAGGGAGGGGCCCAGTGTCTGAGATGGGAGAGGAGGACGGTAGCAATACGCGTCTTGCTCTAGAGACACCACCCAAAAGTGCCAGCTGGAACTGCACTACAGAAAAAGAATGACACTGTATGCAGTCCAGGAAATGTAACTTTGTCCTGGATCAGGAAGATGCCCTGTAAAGGTGTCACCAGATAGATCACTTCTAATGGGTAAAATAGCCACGATGATGACAGAAAACAAACATGTCTAAAAACAGATGCCGTGGACCTTCTTGTTCACTGATGTACTGGAGTGATGCTGTTCAGCATGTAGCTTCCTTTAAGAACTTCCTACTAGGATATGCCAGACACTTGCTAAATGCTTTAATGGATCCCACTTAAGGGTTCCTACCATCCATGAGGAAGGTGTTGAACCATTTTACATGTAAACAAACATATTTAAAGTTTACATAACTTGCCAAGTTAACAGAGCTGTTTCCATCTGAGGACCATGGCGAATTCAGTTTGGAATCATTATGTAAAACAAGTAGGATGGTTGTAAAGATGTGCTTCCTCCTTTCATTATTAAAATTCATGAGTGTAAATCATCAGACAATTAAAGGATTATGAAAAAGTACCTAGGAATTGAAATGATTTCTAAAAATCACCAGGAATTTAAAAGGTTTTGAAAGTGTAAGCAGGATGTTACTAAACCTGAAGGACTCAAAATCGGAGGTGTGGTGCTGGGAGGAGGAGAAGTCACCACTAGAAAAGAAAATAATTTCGACTGAATTAACCGCTTAGGAATTATGGTCTTTTCATTCTTAACTTATTCAGATGAAAATACCCATGCTGCTATCCAGTACACATCAAGTCAAAGA
>PVJC01034310.1:0-18910 GCA_004026665.1 Murina feae | reverse complement strand
TGACAGTCTGTTTGATGCTGCTCTGCCTCTGTATCCATTTTTGTTCACCAGTTTATAATGGTTATTATTATCCATAGATGAGTGAGGACATGTGGTATTTTTCTTTCATTGACTGGCTTATTTCACTTAGCATTATGTTCTCCAGCTCCATCCATACGCCTGCAAATGCTAAGAACTCCTTCCTTTTTACAGCAGCATACATATTTTAAATATTTATTTTGTATCCTACCAATTTACTCAACTTATCAGTTCTCAACATTTTGGTAGGATCTTTAGAGTTCTTTATAGATCTCATCATATCATCTCTAAATAATATCAGTTTTACTTATTCATTCAGTGGATGTATTTTTAAAAGCCGTCTTAATCCTCATCTTCATTTTGCTTATTTTCTCAACCTTCCTCCTTTTCCTAACAAATTATTTTTAAACAACCACATATCTCATATTACCAAGGCAATAATTATGTTTTCATAGTTTCTACATACTCATAAAAGTATATACAACATTAAATATGGCATATGCAAATAAATATATACAGGTTGTCATTACTTTTTCACAAATAATATCAGATCATACAGTTCATAGCATCTTGTTCTTTCTATTGTCATTGACACATGAGACTGTCCATAGTCAACTGATAAGCTCTAGTTAATTATTCTTAATGGTTTCCTGATATTTCTAGATGTGAAAATGCATTCAACTGTTTACCTATCAGTAAAAATCCACTTTGTTTATATTGTGTTGGGCCAATATTAATACTTTAATAAATATTCATATACTTATGAACTGATTTGTCCTTTCTATGGGACAGATTATTGAAAATAGAAATGCTTTACATATTTTTTAAATAAATTTTATTGATTTTTTTACAGAGAGGAAGGGACAGGGATAGAGAGTTAGAAACATCGATGAGAGAGAACATCAATCATCTGCCTCCTGTACACCTCCTACTGGGGATGTGCCCGCAACCAAGGTATATGTCCTTGACCGGAATCGAACCTGGGACCTTTAAGTCCACAAGCCGGCGCTCTATCCACTGAGCCAAACCGGTTAGGGCCATATTTTTTTATTTTAATAAACAATCACCGTATTACTTTAATTTGTTATATATGTGAGCTTTTAGTTTTAGTTAATAACTTCTCTCCTAAGAGTACAAATAACCTTTCTTCTGTAAATTTTATCATTTTATGTTTTACATTTAGGTTTTCACAATCTTTATTTTTACATCCTAGTTTGAAGATTAGGGTATAAATTTAGTTTTGTTTTTTTTAGTATACCAGCATCACATATTCAATGAGTAATAATTTTCTCCATTGATTAAAACGTTATCATTGTTTTTTATTAAAATACTATGCATAAACTGGAATTAACATTTTTATTATTCTTTATATTGTTGCACTAAACTATTTTTCTCTTCCCACGGTAATTCCAAATGATGTTATTATAGATGTTTTATAGTTTTTTTCTGAGATATAATAAGGCAATTTACTTATATTTTACTATTTTCCTTCTTTTGGGGTATTTATTCATTCTTGAAAACTTAAAGTCTATGTTAGAAATCTTAGAAAAAGAAAGAAAACTTCTGAGAATACTAAGTAGAACCCACTATGAATATATTAATTCCTGGTAATCCCACTTCTCCAATAAAACATAAAATATTCCCAAATAAATCTAGGCTGCTTTAACCATTTTGCACTGAGAATTTTGATGGATTATTATATAAGATAGTATCAATAATTCCTGTTTTTCTTTTATCATATTCACAATTACACTGGTTAATACATAAATCAATAAAAGAACTTCTTTGTGAATTTAATAAATGCAAATCACTGGACTCTAAGAATACAATATTAATGTAGAGGAAGTCATTACACATATGAATAGCTTAACTGACAATGTCACACATTAGATAATGGTTGTTAGACGCCAGCAAAGAACGGGCTTAGGGACTTTGAACTATGTTTTAAGGGTACAGACAAGATAGAGATGTCTTTGGATTAGGTATTTCACCAAACAAACAAGCAAACTGGATTTGAAAAGGGATAAATTTAGATCAAAATTGAAGACACTTCCGGAACTGAAATGAATACTAACATTGTCAAAATAAAGTCTTGAAATTTATATCAGTGAGATCCTGAAAAACTAGATTGGAGATTGTGTGCATGTGAAGAGGAGCAATAGATATTAAATTGGATACAGGTGCTTAGCTGTAGAATTCTAAGTTTACCCTGCATTAGTAATGTTCTATTTTAAAGATTTTATTTTTACTGAATTGAGCTAAAGTATTATTTTGCAAAGAATATTCTGGAAGCAGTGTGAGGAATGAAATGGATAGATCTTCAGCTTAAGGTGTGGGCATCAGTACATTTCATTCAAAGTACAGCAGATAAAATAATAAACTAGTATTGGACATGAGAGCTGAAAGGAACAGGTGTTACTGGTTCTGAAAGAAAAATTGGTCTTTAGGACTTTTATTAAAAACGACTTCCTTTATCATATACTCAGACCTCTGAAAAATGTATGGCTATATCTATGGCTATTAAATTTAAAACTGGCCAAATAGCCAGATCTCATAATTTTTATATTACAAGTGTTAAGAATTCTGACAATAACCACATTTTAGATTTTCTGGAGTTATATCAAGACAGTCTGGTCCAGTCCATGCCTTTATCCCCAGAGATTTCCATTGTATGTGTGTACATGTCTAACAAGCACTTCATTCGTTGCTGGGAAATAAGGAACTCACTCATCATTAGAAACTTCATCTATTAATAATAATAGTTTTACATGAATATTAATAGTATGATAGACCTTCATGGTGCAGGGGTGGAGCACCATAAGTTTTTATTTCATAAAACAGAATCCATAGGATCATACTCCAAATTAAAATGGCTTTTATAGAAATTTAAAACACTGATTATATGTGGAAATACATTTTTATTTTGACTTGTATCATTTAAGCTTCCTAAAATCCTTCATCTTTGACATGACAAATACAATACTATTTGTAGAATCGTCATACGATTTAATAGCAATAGATAAGATGAAATGAGCACCTTCTTGTGACAGAAATTTAGGAAGAGCTTTAATGCATTATCTGGGTTGATCTCTTGACAGATTCTTTGAGATTGTAATAAACACAATCCCTAGTTTACCGAGCAGGAAACTTCAGTTCAGAGAGATTGAGTAGCTGGCCTGATTTCACATGGTAAGTGACAAAAATTTTTGTAGAATAAAAGACTAAATTATAACCCCGCCATTCCACTTCTGGGTATTTATTTTAAAAAAATAGAATACTAATTCAAAAAGATATATGCACCCCAATGTTCACTGCAACTTTATTTATGATACCACTATATGGATGAAACCTACATATCCATTGATAGATGAATGGATAAAGAAGATATTGTATCTATCTATCTATCTATCTATCTATCTATCTATCTATCTATCATCTATCTACCATCTCTCTACCTATCCAATAGGATATTACATAGGAAAAAAATGAACAAAATTTTGCCATTTGTGACAACATGGACAAATCTAGAGGGTATTATGCTAGAAAAACAAGTCAGACAGAGAAAAGCAAATACCATATGGTTTCACTTATATATAACTCTAAATACAAAGCAAAACAAACACAGACTTATAGCCACAGAGACCAAAGGGGCTGGTACAAGAAGGGAGGGGGAGACAAGAGGAAGGGGAATATAGTTAATAATATTGTTATAAGTTGCACAATAACAGATGACCAGTAGATTTAGTTGGGTATCACATTGTAAGGTATAAAAATGGGGCATCACTATATTGTATACCTGAAACTAATACAACAAATATAAGATTGTATACTAACAAATTTGTTCTTATGTCATTTGAGTTTCTTTATGTATTATATTTTCTCATGCTTTTATTTTTAGTACTGCTGTACCAATTTGTTATAGAGAGTGTCCTTGTATAGTATTGAGGACACTGCTTGGTATAGGCCTGGTGTAGATCATCTATAATAATAAAAGGGTAATATGCTAATTAGACATGATGTCCTTCTGGATGTCATTCTGGACGTCCTTCTGGACAAAGCTGGGGCTTTAGGGAAGTCAGGTTTCAGGTGCCTGGGGGTGGCCAGAGGGAAGCCAGCCTGGGTCCCGAGTGCCAGAGGGAAGCCGGTGCCAGCAGATGAGGGAAGGAAGGCCTACTCTTGCATGAATTTTGTGTATCAGGCCTCTAGTCCTATCTCATAAAAGAGTAATATGCAAATTAACCATCACTCTGAGACAAAGATGGCCGTGCCCATAGCCACAAGATGGTGGCGCCCAGTCCCCTCACCCTAGCCGTATCCACTGCTGCCCGGCACAAAGCGCCCACCCCTGGCCTGGAGCCTGGGGTGGGCGCTTTGTACCAGTGTGTCCGCTCAGCGGTGGGGCCCCTGTGGGGCTGTGCATGATAGTCAGCTGCCTGGCACAAAGCGCCAAGTGTACCAGGTCAGTGGTGGGACCCCCGCTGGGCTGTGTGTGCTCACCAGCCCCCCGCCCCAGTGCACAAATTTCACGCACCGGGCCCCTAATCCTATATAATAAAAGGCTAATATGCAAATAGACCAAATGGCTGAACAACCAAACAACCAAACAATTGGTTGTTATGATGTTCACTAACCACCAGGGAGTGTGTGCAGAACATGGCAGGAATTGGCCGTGGTGGGATGGTGGAGCAGGTGAGCAGGGGCACCAGACCAAGGCGGCGTGCCAGTCACTGTCATCAGGGCAAGACTCTGGTGGTTACTGAAAATTCTCTGCTCCTGCACATCGTGGTCCTGCCCGGCACTTGCACCTGTTTCTGGTGCCAGAGCTGCTACTTGTATCTGCTGCTGGAGCCCAGTTCTAGTCCCGATCACTCCGTGTCAACAGTCGGTATGAGTGGGGCCAGCACTCTCAGTGTCTGGGAGTGGTGGCAGCATGGGAGCAGGAGCAATGGGAACAGGATTGCTGGCAGACAGGGAACAGGGGGCTGTGGTGGGAGGGGCCATAAAGAGTCATGGGGGAGGGGCCAAGACCCACCCCTGTGCCTACTGCAGCCTCAAGATCCACAGTTCCCTTCAAGGTGCATGAATTCATGCACTGGGCCCCTAGTATTAAATGAGTAACTACATTACAATCTAGCTACTCCCTTCTGTACATTTACTTATTTGAAAGTAATTGTGCTTTTGCAATTTTTTGTTTTGTTTTGTTTTTAATAAACATCTAACACTGTAACATTATCAATAAAAAATAGATAAAACAGGAAGAGCTATGAGATGTTTGTCAGTACCACCTTGGGGACTAACCTGGGGGAAAGGTTAGTGTACCTTATTGCTGTTAACAGGTTCACCTACACTTGTTCCTCAACATTAACCACAAAAACTTCTATCCTCTCACTATCTGAGGACAAACCTGACATGAATATTTGAGAAATGTTACAACATAATAAAAAGCTGATATGTTTAAGCACAATACATAGTTTCCACCCTGAAATAATTTAACTTGCCAAATTAAAGATGTATTGCTATGATTATATTTGGTATTCTGTGTGTGATATTTTAGTCACTTTTTTTTTTTTAAAGTTAGCTCAACCAAATGTATTGTGAGATTTTTTTTTGCATGAGTATTCAGATTTCAATGCTAAATCACCTTTTCAGAGACTATTTCTTGAATTGTTAAATTATGTTTATTATTTATATGGAAAGCACAAGTAATGAGAAAAACATTCAAGTCAGTTTGGGACATAAAACTTTAACCTTGCAATTATCACAAGTGAAAGAAAAACATTATTTTATAATATTTTACAAGAAAGAGTATATTTTACATCCTCAGTTTTCATAATGGAATTTTGTCAAAGAATTTTTCCTTTCCATTGTTTTTTGTGAGGAAAATGAGCCAAAACCATTTTGTTGAGAAAGGTGGTTTTCAATAACAAACAGGAGCTAGGGTCACTGTTCTGTGGAATGAGCAGTCTCACATAATATGGTGGGATTTTGTTTGCTTTCAGCAAATTAATTAAAAGCTCGAACAAGTAAAGCCCACAGGGGATTTCTACCAGAGGCTAATTTATTGCTGAATGCTATTCTGAGTAGTACAGCACAGAAAGTAGAATGTCCGGTATAAGTAGCCTAGTTTATGAAGGAAATTTAGCAATTCTTAGAACACATACCTTTCTATGTTGCACATTCTCTCAACTACAATTAGCACTGTGATGGAGGTAATGGATGACAATCTACAAAATTCATTTAAATATATTACAGAAATATTTCAAACACCCTTCAAACACTGTCAACACTTTTTAAAAATAAAACATAATTACCCTACATTTCCCATGTCTATATTCACTATCTTGTCTTAGAAGAGAACATAGTGATGTATTGTTAATTTATACACACACACACACACACACACACACACACCAACTGGGGTACAAAATTCATAGGAAAGCTTGGATGGGACAGCTTCATGTAGTTCTTACAATATATAACACTTTTGAAGAAAGTTTTTATGTATTTGAAGAAAGTATACAAGGTGCGTTCAAATAATATAATAAAAGTAGTGATTCAGTAGAAGGAGGCAGTTCTCTCTCTCTCTTTCTTTCTATCTTTCACCTATTTTCCTAATACAATGTCTGTTTTCTCACCACTGCTTCTGAGTTGGTTAATTCTCCTAAAGAAAGTAGAAATATGTGGCTGATTGTTTTAACTATGATGTGTTCAATTTGTAGCCGACTGCTTTTTATGAGTTCTAAGATAAAGGACTAGTAAGTAACAAAGAAGTGTTCCAGCAGCTTCTTAAATAACCTCCCATAGTCAACCAATATGGATTGGCAAACTGGATTACTATATCCAAGTCCCTTCCTTCGGAGGCTATTTTGAAGAAAAGGATTGACAATTGTTTCTCAAAGAAAAGGGAGTAGAATGCAGGGGGAGCATAGGTATTGGTCAGAAAAGGAGACTCAGGACCCCCCCCCCCCTGAAGAGGGAGAGTTGAGGGCAGTAAGATTGCTCATAAAACCAGCTTTTTTCTTTTCTTTTTTAGTCTTCAGTTGCTTCCTGCTTTCTCTTTTTAGCTTGGTGTAGATTGGTGGTCCTAAGGAAACAATCTTTTAAAAGCTTTACCCATCATTTCCAGCAGCTAAATTTTCCCTTTAGTTTGGATCCTCCCAGACTTCCTATCTTCTCTAAATTCACATACCCATTTATTTTCCTCTTTCTTACATCCCTTAAAACTTTCCACCCTGAGTTTCCATTGCTGAGGTCTCTATATCATTTCCTCTGTGAGACTTGACCTCTTTGAGGTCAGCGATCCCAGCTCACATGTCCACACCACACAAGCTGGCTGCCACGTTGCCTTGCACATGGTAGATATTCAAAAGGGATTAAAAAGAATGAACTGGATGTAATAAATGTTCATCTACAGCTCTTTACTTTCTGATCATCCGTCAATAACACATTTCTACCACTATAACCAGCATGCTTTCTATATAAAAAAATCATTCACTTTTCCTAATAAAGATGCTTTGCTCAGGTTGTGGCTCCAAGTTGGACTAAATAACTCTTAAGATCTCAAATATGGCTACTTAGAATTAAATACAATGTCTAGCAAAGTTAAAATCTAATCAAAACAAAGGATCCCTTCACTGGGGGGAGGAACACACTAAAAATGCATGAGATTCTCTAACAGATAAAATTAAACTATTTGTGACTGGGAACAACTTCTTAGGTTTCAACCTAAACTGGCGTGAACTAATCAACATGCAACCTGTGGAAGCTGGTCCTCTGGGATCTTATACAGAGACAGAAATCTGCGTGCCTGCACAGTGCCTATCACTTTCTTTTCCTCTTTTTTCCCTTTCCTACCCATTTTTTTGCTTCTTATCTCATTTGTCCTTTCACATGACTCAAAACTTGTCGTTGGCTTGCGTGGGGGCACATTGCTGTATAGCGGTACATTGGTTTTGGACCTCTGTTGTTGTTAATGTGAGAATGTACTTGGCAGTCTGTTTCTAGTCCACAGACTGAGAGTCTGTTTCTAGTCCACAGAGGAGAATAATCAGTCAGGTTCATTCACTGGGTCTGATCCCTCCAGAAAAGTGCTGAGACCATCTTCCAAACACCCCAGTTGTCCTCACGGCAAGTACCCAACATACTTCAGAATATGGCTAAAGATCACACGTCATTTGTCCGTCTGTCACCACTTTGTTCCAAGGTAGTAGTACCCTAGTTACAGCTGTGGAAATTTTCTGGCCGGTGACTGGATAAATAGCCCTTTCAATTTATCCTGGTGGGAAAAATTGGCAAATAAGTCATACGCTAACTGTTTTCCCCCCAACATTGATATGAGGCTGTTAATAGAAACACTTATGTAAATGATACATATTAGCGACTGACCTTGAACAATAATAGTGTTTCCCACATATAAACAAGTCTCCACTTGGCACTTTGCTAGTGATAATGATCTAGAACAGGTGTTAATTCTCAATTTGTAGGTTCATTTTGGATTCATTAAAGTTTAGATGTTGAGCATTTCTCTCATGTGAGTCCAAATTTTGCTATTTTCATCTATATAGTAGGTTTATGTTCTCTTACTTCCAAAGAACATATGCTTTGCAATGGTAATATGGTCTATAGAATATTCAATATTGTATAAACATTCTTTCTCTTGAAACATTTACCTACAAATATATTCATACCTTTCCTCCTCATTTTCAAAGTTTATTTAGACAACAAACTGTGGATTTCTTTTAAATATTTTTACTCTCTTTCCAATGCACTTTTATAAAAGTTTGTGTATATTTCTTATGCTGCAGTCTCAAGAGCATTTATTTACAACAACATGGATAAATATATCTCCACCTCTATGAATTGTTTGTTTTCTAAAAGGCAGGAAGTGATCAGAAAACAAAGTGACTTAGTTACAAAAACCTTTAACAAAAAAGGTAGGTAAATCATACAGGCCTACATGCAATGTTTCACTTTGAAATGTCCAGCAGTGGACACTTATCTTAACTAATAAAATCATAATATTAAAATTAACCGTTTTTTCGGGATGGCCTAAGCCACGCCCACCAGCCAATCAGAGTGGCTGCATGCAAATTAACCCAGCCAAGATGGAGGTCAGCAGCCAAGAAGCAAACAGCAGCAAGTGAGTTGCTGGCGCAGGGGCAGGGTGGGTCAGAAGCAGCACTAGGACAGGCCTGGAGGACGCCCGGCACTCCAGCGGCTTTGATCTCGCCTCAGCGCTGGGGGTGCTGGGGTCGTGGGAACCTCAGCACCACGGGACAGGCCTGGAGGGGGCCGGGCACCCCAGCGGCTTTGAGCCCACCTCAGTGCTTGGGCTGCTGGGCCCTCAGCAGCCCGGTACAGGCCTGGAGGGGGCCCTGCACCTCAGCGGCTCTGAGCCCACCTCAGCACTGGGGCCGCCTGTAGGGCGCCCAACACCCCAGTGGCTCTGAGCCCGCCTCAGTGCTGGGGCCACCTAGAGCGTGCCCGGCACCCCGGTGGCTCTGAGACTGCCTGGGCGCTATGGCCGCTGGGGACCAGAGCAGCGCAGGACATGCCTGGAAGGTGCTGGGTACCCCAGTGGCTCTGAGCCCCCCCTTGGCACTGGGGCCAGCAGGCAGGTGTGTGGTTAGGAGCCAGTAGCACTGAGGGTTCCCCAGTGGAGAGGGTGTAGACCAGGCTGAGGGACCCCCCCCAAGTGCACAAATTTTTGTGCACTGGGCCCCTAGTTTAAATATAATAATGAAAAATAATTTTAAAGAGCCTATTTTTTAAGATAGGTTGTGGAAAGCATAATAAAGTTACCTGGTGAGTCTTCAATATGTTGGAAATTAGAAATCTACCTGGAGTTAGTGAAAGAAGTACAGGGGATGGCCAAAAGTAGGTTAATAATAAAAAATAATACAATAATTAATTAATTAATAATACAAGAATAAACTGTGGCCTGGTTGGTGTGGCTCAGTAGGTGGGAGCATCATCCTGGGCACCAAAAGGTTGCAGGTTCAATTCCCAGTCAGGACACATACCTGGTTTCAGGTTAGATCCCCAGATGGGGCACATAACGGAAGGCAACCAATTGCTGTTTCTCTTTGCTTCTCTCTCACTCTTTTTCACCCTCACCCTCTCCCTCCTTCCCTCCTTCTTCTTTTCCCTCTCCCTCCTTCCCTTCTACTTTCTAAGCATGTCCTCAGGTGAGGATTAAATACAACTTAAGAATAAACTCTGAGTTTCACCTGCAACGGCAAGCCTATTTTTGCCCGCCTCTGTATTTGTCCCACTATGCACTAAGTATAAGGACGTGTGTTGGAAATACAAATTATTGGAAATATCATAATCACCATGGAATAGAAATAGAAATGGTAGGACATATGACAAAGCCAAAAATATTAACATAGATAGCAAGTCTACATTGCATATAAATAAAATAATACAATAATTTATTTGATGCAGAAGTAAATAATTTATGGCTATTTTATTTAATAATAAAATATTTCAGTACTTCAAATATTCTCAAATGTTTTGCTATGTTAAATTCATTGTAAATATTTTTAAATGGAATAATAGTTTACAATTGAATGGAAAGTATATGAGAAATAATTTCAGAAATCCAAGAGAAATTACATAGTAAATAAAGATAAAATTATTAAATCTATACTGTTGGCACTCCTTTAGAAATTTACACGTGGATTTTCCTAGTTAATTCTCAAAGATAGCCTGACAGGTTAAAATATTATCATTTTTCAGATTAAACAAGAGAGAATTTGATGAGCACACCTGAAGGAACACAAGCTCGGAGTAGTAGAGTTCCCAACCTTCTCAAAGGAAGCTTAGCGACCTCCAATTGCACAGAAATACTTGTACTTGTTCGTAGGAAGGATCAGAACTGGAGCAAAGGAGCAATATGCAGCTATTTCCCTTGGAGCAGCCTTGAGGCAGAGGCACTAGATATTTCATGGTTATTAGTTACAGTGTGAGGAGGAGCTGTTATATGACAGGAGATTCAGTTCCGTGAGAGCTGTTCCTGGCAGAGAAACCAGGGGTGGAGTAGTGAAGAGTCTGCAGCATTTGGCTCCCAGGTAAGAGCACTCACTGAAATGATCATGTATGAAGGCCAGGCGAAGCTCATCGTCTGAGGAACATGGAGGAGATGCAGAACCCAGTTTTCATATCCTCTCACAAATTAAAATTGGGGGGTGAGGGAGAGCATATTTTGGAAATGTTTGTTTTCTCCCTTGTTTTGATCGAAGATAGCATAGAAATACCTTGAATTCCAATGTCCTGAAAGAGTCAAAATAGCCTGGAGACTTTTTCTAACACAAGAACTAATGATGCTTGTAAAAAAAAAAATATAGGCCAGAACTTCAAACTCATTACAGCATGAGAGTTTTGAGGTTAATCGAGATTAGAGCAAACAAGGTTCAATGATAAGCAATGAATATTTTAAAAAAACAAATAAAGACAAAGCCTTCTAAAAGGGATTTTCAGATGTCCCACCTCAGGACTGGGTTGAAAGAGCCATCATTAATAGGACTAATGTCCAAAATTTATCTTCCACCTGCTGTGCAGTTAGCATCTAGTTTAACAGAAGGTGAGTTTTCCATAACTGCCTATCTAATGGATGGGCAAGGAATCATTTACAGAAAATATTTAAAATTAGGACAATTGTGAAATCTCACCTTTGAGAAATTTGGAATTCTTGAGTAATATTAAATATTTCCTTCTCTTCTGACCAAACATTTTCACTCCAAGTTTTATATATATATATATATATATATATATATATATATATATATATCAGAGAAACACACACATATGCATGACAAAAAATATTCCTTACACAGTGAACAATAAAACAAATGACCATTAGCATTTGTTTCGCTAATGGAGAGCAGATATCTACTCTAATAAAAGAGTAATATGCAAATTGATGCTCACTCTGAGACACCTAAGTCATGCCCACCAGCCAAGCCATGCCCACCAGCCAATCAGAGCAGCTGTATGCAAATAAACTCAGCCAAGATGGAGGCCGAGAGCCACGGAGCTGGAACAAGCAGGAGGCTTCTGTTGCACCAGGAGTAAACTGTCTGCCTAGGCCAGCTGGACGTCTGCTCAAGGCAACATAATTTCAATTATAGAAGCCATGGAGCTGAAGCCAACAGGAGGCTTTGTTCCCTGCCTAGGCCTTCGCTCAAAGTAACAAAGTTTCAATTATAGAAGCTAAACCCCAGAAACCTGATTCCAGCCAGCCTCACTGGGATGTTGGGTCAATGGGAGCTGTGGGCAGCCTGAAAATGGCCCTCAGCCCCTCACCCAGGCTGGCCAGGCATGCCAGCAGGTGGACATCCCCTGAGGCGTCCCAGACTGAGAGGGCACAGACCGGGCTGAGGGACCCCCCCCCCCAAGTGTACAAATATTTGTGCACCGGGTCCCTAGTATTTATATAATGCAACTAGAGGCCCAATGCAGAAATTTGTGCACAAGTGTGGTTCCTCAGCTTTGCTGGCTATCTAGGCCTATTGGAGGCCCAGACAGCCAGAGGGAGGGACCCCAGGAGGTTGGCCACTGGAGGGAGGGGCCAAGGGAGGTTTGCAGGCTGGCCTCATGATTGCGGCCAATTGGGGGAGAGGGGCTGCTGGAGGTCGGCTGTGGGAGCACACTGACCACCAGGGGGGAAGCTCCTACATTGAATGTCTGCCCCCCAGTGGTCAGAGTGTGTCATAGTGACTGGTTGACCAGTCATTCTGGTCATTCAAACGTAAAGGTTGCTTAGGCTTTTATATATATATAGATACCTTATAGCAGCAGGTAAAGTAAATGAGCTAGACCATTTCTATCAAAAGAGTTGAATCTAAGAAAGTGTTAGTGAAAAAATTAAATGGTAAACTATGCTGATACTGGCCTTAGAAAATTTTAAATGTGCACAATGATATTCAACATAATTTATGAATATATATATATATATATATATATATATATATATATTTGAACTTATATATTTATAATTTGCATTATTTATAATAATATATAACTTATGTTATTAATGGATATATACTTAGTAAATTATACAGAGCAGGGCAAAAGTAGGCCTATGGTTGTTTATATGGAAAATAATACAATAATTAATAAATAATAATACAATTATAATAGTTGTTCATACACCTGCAAACCTATTTTGCTGCACCTTGTATATATAATATTACATATGGAAACAGAAATGCACTGAACTCTGGATGGGCATTACTACATTAAGAGAGATATAAAGGGAGTCTCGGCTATATCTGGAAATGCTGTGTGTATGATGGGGGAGGACACAGTGTACTCTTTGGGAAGCAAATTGTGATTCAGAATTTCGTGGGCAGAGTGTTTGTTAAGGAGTGTCCTTGAAATCAGCGTCTGTTTAGGAAGATGAAGGAAGTGCAGGAGAACAGAGGGAGAAGTTAAACTGCATCGCAAACCTAATGCAAGCCTCAGCTGACCCCAGGAGGACCTCTGAAGCTAAAACAGCCCATCAGTGCTGTCTCACATTAGGCCAAATTTGTGTGCCTGTTATACCCCAGCATGAATCAGTCATTGAATCCCAGTCCTCCATAAGGGGCTGTCCTGCAGAAAGCAGGTAAAATGAGGGGGAGGCTTCCTGTTGGGGGCTAACCGCTGAACATTCACTCTCAAACTGACAGCACTCAGAGCAGTGGCCAGGTCAATAAATTCTTCTCTTGAAGGGAATCTGGACACATATAAATAAACCAAATCAAAAGACATGAGTAATAAAATAGGGAATAAATATTTACAAAGAATATGCCTGACAAAGGACTAAATTTATTAGTGCATAAAGATTTCTTACAGCTCATGGAAAAAATAAACAAACAACCCAATAGAAAAATAGCAGAAGCATAAACAAACTATTCTATACACATATGTGCACATGCACAAAATAGGCAAATGATTTTTAAATGATTGCAAAGATCAAGTTAAAAAAATACAAATTAAAACCTTAATTAAATTAAATAAAAACATATCGGCAAAGCTATGTGAATTACTACAGTGACATATTGATATAAATTGTATAAAATGTCTGAAGAACATTTTTTCACTATATATCAAAAATAGTTTTTTAAAGCAGATTATTTTGACCAGGAAATTTATCTTTCAAAAATATGTCCCATAAAAAATATACTCACATATATGCACAGAGATTATTCATTTGATCAAACTGTGAAGTGTAAGACACTGAAAGTGAATAAACAAAAAATCTAAAAATATGGGATTTATTAAATTACTCTAGGTCAAACAATATGCAATCGCTTAGTTATGAAAAATTAAAAGCAAAATTTTTAGTTAATAAAGGACAGTAAAGAACACTGTATGAAACCATTCATGTACTCTCTTTATATACTCACTCAACACACACATACTATTCCTGTTTTATATGTAGGCTCTTAGGAATACATTGTATATAGGTAACACTCTTTGTTATGGGAAGAAAGATTAAGGAACTCAAGGTCATGAAAAGAAGACTTATTTAGCATATTTATAATGTGCAATTATTTTTCTATGAATGCTTTTCTCCTTAAAAATCTCTTAGGTTTTCCAATGATCAACAAACAAATAAAAATAAAACAAAAACTATGTTAAAGAAATAGATCAAAATCCAAATAATTTCTTATGAGGGTAAGATTATTTTTCTGTTGTTCTTGCAATTGATATATGACTAATTACAAATATTTTTATGAAAATCCATGAATATATTTTTCAAATATAAGCAATTTTTCAGGTTGAGGTATTAGAGAGGGAACATCCAAGTTTTATGTTCCTATAAATTTTATATCAAAGCATGTTTTTGACATCACATTAGGTACTTAAAATATTTCTTAATGCAAATTAACAGAACTTTAAAAATGCAGATGCTAAAAAAGACATGCAGATAATCTATCAAAAATAAATGAGTCAATTTATTTGTTTATTTGTTTGGGTTTCCACATATCCTGGCACAGCTTTCCTCAAGCACCAGGCGGCCCTTGGTTGTCTGATATATGAAGAATGAAGCATATATTTGTTGGTAATACATTTTTATGTACATATGTATGAATTACACTCATTTATAACCCACCACAAATATTTCCATACTTTTCATGTTTGTTTCTATTTTCATAAAATGCTTTTCTTATTTAGAAAAATAATTCCGCTAAGTACTAGCAATTGCCAAAAGTCACTGTATGAAAATGTTAGAATGCAAAAACGCATAAGAAATCTATAATGAAAATTACAGGATAACAAACCTTTGCAATCGTTGAAACTATACTAACTAAAGTACTTCAGAACATTTTGAACTCATATTCAGGGTAATGATTTCATCTCTGAAAATGAGCAACACATACAGAAGAGTTTGGGGACCTGGTTTGCATTACAGGGGATGTGCTGATCCTCCGCCATGAAACGCATTTGGGCATGTATTCTAGGCATTAAATTATGGTAATTGAAATGGGAAAATGTCTGTAGCCTTTCGCAATGTGTTTGGGTTAGTTGCACAGGAACATCTGCTTCCCCTTTATAACCCGAGTTGGAGAATAGCATCCATTTGCAGGCATTAACAACTTCTGCTCATAAAACCCCTGACGACTCTCTGCTGGAACACACGCCATCCAGCGTGCTCAGGGAACAGTCTCTAAGCGCTTTCCACGCCCTGGCTGTGAAGGGAAGCCATTTTGTTTGCATTTTTCTTTCCTCCTTTTCCTTCTCTCCCCGTCCTTGAGCAGATGCAAGAATGCATATTTTTGCCTTTTTTTTAATGACAAATGGCGAGTCATTAAAAGTAAAGTGTTTACAATATATTGATATGGCTACTCATTTTAATCTATTCTGACTACACCCTATAGAAAACCATGGTATTCTTTCACATTCTTTTTCCATGTATAATATATATATATATATATATATATATATATATATATATATATATATATATATTATTTCTGTGATTGGCATTTTTGATTCATATAGATTGAAAATAAATAGTCATTTGACAATGAATGGAGTTGACACTGATGAGATACTGGTGATAGTGGGAACAAAGTCAGCACAGTATCACTGAACGCAGTGATCCAAACAACTGATGGCTACTTGCTGCTTCACTTGGAGCTACTGAAGCATCAGTGTGCCCACAGCAATGATCATGACAGTGGCCTCACCAAGGTGGCCTGAACATTCATCCCCCTCAGCTTAACGCAGCTTCAGAGAGGTTTCTTCATGCTCCAGCCCCTGGCCTCCCTTTTCTTAGAGCGTTTCCTTTAGAAAACTTTAGTTGTAATCCCTTCCTTTGCACCTTTGAAATGTGTGTGAAACCCTCTCCCAGGCTCTTCCCGGAACTGTGTTTCTCAAGGACAGGGTAGCTATCTCTTTGAAATCTAATCATCAAAGAAGATAGAGCCCCTACATCCTCCTTTCTATTGAGGGCAGAAGCCTAACAATGGGCTTGTCTTGTTCCAAGTTCGAAAACGACTCCCTTCATGAAGATAAAAGAAAGTTGACTCTTTCTTTGGGTAAAGCCAATTGTCAAATACAGTTAGCCTAGGAATCCCCCGGACACACACACACACTCCTACCTAGCACTTGAGAAACTCCAGCCCTTTACTCTGGGTATTGCTGGGTATTCCTACTCAGCCTGTTCTCTCTCCCCCATTGTTGGCAATAGCTTGGGAATAAAATTGGCTTTTGTCTTCTCCTCGCATCTGGAGTAATATTTTCCTCACCAGGCCCAAGCAGGAGAGTGTCATGTGTGCAAGAGGCCACTTATAGATTTAGCAAAAGCAATGGCAAAGCATCTGCAGCAGCTCCAGGCGGGGGTGCACAGAGCAGCGAATTAGCAGGCACTGTCATAGCTGGAGGGAAAGACATCCAGGTCAGTCGGATTTATTCCGTAACAATTCATGTGGGACAAAGAGAACCAGATCTCCTGTCAGGGCACTAACACCTACATACACAGATACATGAGGACCTTGAAGCTGTCCGTGGAGAACAGACACTCCTCCTGTCTGTGAGTGCTCCACCCTGCAGCATAATCTACAACGCTTTATGGAAAACATATGTGTGGCCTCTCATTCATTGTTGACTTGCCTTTGACTAAAGCGGGCATCCTGGTCTTCCACTCTGTTTATTAAACCTCATGCTAGAGCACCACAAAGTCTAGAAGGACCTTCTTGACCTGCCTCCCCCACCCTCTCGTGGACATCTAGGCCCTGGCGTTTTTGTCTCCTGTTCTGAGACTGCATTGCAGAAACTTTCTTTTTCCTCTTCTGTCATTCACCTCACAAGCCCACTTCTCTATCTTCAGTTATTTCTTTTTCCAATAATAACAGTCTCTGCAGGATCTTCTTTTGTGAATGGAATTTCTGTGGCAACCATAGAATTAACTATCTTGGAAAGCAAAGAAGAGCGAGAGGAAACGTGAGAGGAGAAAGGTGTGAGGCTAAAGACATAAATTCACCGAAGGTTCAGACTGTGACAGAAGAGGTAGGCCAAGGGGGGCAGGGACATGCACACAGAATCATACAGGGCATCAGGGGCACAGGCAAGGAGATGGCTTGTCCTGGAAGATAGCATGGGTCAATGACAGTCCTGGTCAACTGGCCCCATGAGGTATATAAATAGTTAAGCAAATTTATTCAAACGACTCCTTTGTTCAGTCAAAATATAAGGACTTTGCTTTGTTTTGGACTCATCAAGCCTTTGTCTTAAGTTTTCACAAGATGACTAAAGGGATTAGACTCAGAGAGTCAATTGTCAGTACTATCGTGTTCAAAATTGGTAACGGAAACAGTTTGTTTTGTGTAATATTCTTAGTCTTGCAGAGATTCAATTTCCTGATGTCTCCCTGGCTGCTCTCCAGGATGGCATATGGACATGTGGAGGAGGGGAAGCATGTTTTTGCTTTCAAAGTGGATGCTGAGATGCTGGCTGTTTGCGGTTGGCAATGCTGATTTCCGAAGCCGGACAGAGGTGTGGATTCCTGCCCACCCCGATGTCTCCTGCCTGACAGCCTATGTGGTTGAGGCAAGTAGCTTTATAACCTCAAGTCTGAAATCCCGTGGGCAGCTCAGAACTCAGAATTGCTTTCTGACTAATTAATGCCCACCTCTGGTCCTGCTCATTGAATAACTCACAGTTTTCATTTGCATACATGGCATCACCTAATGAGGCATCCTAATGGGTATGAAAAAAAAATGCCAAATTTGGTGTTCTTTGTTCAGGACTTTACTAAGTGCCACAGAAATTGTAAGATTAATGAAAAGGTATTTCCAGAGTATGTATGATTATATATTGTATATATATTACATATAATATATAGTATAGTATATATTATATATATAACTAGAGGCTTGGTGCACAAAATTCATGTGTGGGTATGAGACCATGGCAATTAGGGCCATGTTCCCTGCCCCCACCACCACCTACCCCCAGTTCCTTGTTCACCATCGGGCGATCAGAGCCTTCCAGGGTGGGGGAAGGGACCAAGAGGTCTGTTGTTCCTGCCCACTTGCCAGATCCACCCCTGCTGTGGGTTGCCATCTGTGTGTGAGGTGACCAGTGGAGTGAGGACCTTGGCCTGGTCCCACCCACATCCCCTGACTCCCACCCCTAGTTCCCCACCCCAGTTCTGGGCAGTGGGAGCTTGCTGGCCAGGGAAAAGGAGCAAGAAGTGGTCAGTGTGCCTCAAAGTGACTGGTTGAGTGGTCATTCTGGTCATTCTGCCATTAGGGTCAATCTGCATATTACCCTTTTATTATATAGGACTAGGGGCCCGGTGCACAAAAATTTGTGCACTCGGGGTGGAGGGAGTCCCTCAGCCTGGCCTGCCCCCTCTCACAGTCTGGGACCCCTCAGTGGATGTCCTATGATGGCC
>PVJC01034309.1:0-18819 GCA_004026665.1 Murina feae | reverse complement strand
TCCTCTCTGCCTCACCTCGCCGCGTCTATAATGACACAATGTAACTTTTACTGGTTAGGCCCAGGCTTTTGTTTCCTTCAGCTCCCGAGGATTCTATGTTTGTTATATTGTTTCAAACCTGTGTTTTGCTAGAGCCAGTTTAAGCGGAGCGGGCGCAGCTTCACTTTCGCTCCTGCCGCAATGGAAATTGCCGTTTATGCAGGTCCGTGAGTGGCAGCCTCCATGTTGGCTGGGCTAATTTGCATACAGCCTCTCTGATTGGCTGGTGGGCGTGGCTTACCCTGTCTCGGAGAAACGGTTAATTTTACTATTTCGCTTTTATTAGTTGAGATGATAGATGGGAATAAAGAGAGACAGAGGTGAGGATATCAGTTGAGAGATAATTGCTTAGTTGTTCATTTATAGGAACCTGAACTGAGATGGTGGTGGTTGAGGGTGGAAAGAAAGTAATGGATGTGAGGTACATCCTAAAGTTATCTTTTAGAATTTGTTTAAAAATGGAAGTGACAGAAAGAGAAACAGATGATACTTAATACAAATAGGCTTAAGTTCTGAGCCAGAATAAATTATATTCCTGAACTTATTTGAAAATACAGTTGTCACTTTATATCCACAGGTTCCACATCTGCAGATTCAACCAACCACAGAATGAAAATTTTCAGGAGGTGGGGGCGGGGGAGGAGGGAAATGTTACTCATTGCTGACATGTACTATGTAGTAAGGCCTAGGATGGTTGCATTTGTACTGAACATGTGCAGACTTTTTCTTTTTAAATAATATAGTGTAACAACTAGTTACATAACATTTACATTGTGTAGGTATTATAAGTAATCTAGAGATGATTAAAGAATAGAGGGGATGTGCACAAGTTATATGCAAATACTGTGCTCTTTTAATAAGGGACTTCAGCATCCTCAGGTTTTGCTATTCACTGAGGGGAGGGGTGGAACCACTCCCTGTTGGATAATAAGGATGACTGTAATTTTATGAAACATTGCTTTTTAATATAAGTAGCACTACTACATAAATTACTGAGAGTTCTTTTTTTTGTTCTTGTTTTTTTATGCTTTGCTATTCTATTTGTGTTCATGGTGACTTTTGTAATGATTAAGTAAATAAACATAATATTCATGTATTACATATATGAATTCTCTTAAAGATTATAGTTTATTTATAAGAACTATATTATGTTACATATGATATCTTTTTCCTAGATCAAATATAATACACATTTACTGTAGAAAAAAATCAAAATATAGAATGAGCTAAAGGAAAATACTAGTTTTACCACTCTTAACTCCTTAGCATTTAAAAATATGGAAACTAAAAATCAGAGATTAAGTTGATCCAATATCCAATGAATGGTGAAGCAAGTATTGAAACCCAAATCTGTTTGGTTGTAAATCCACTACTTCTTCCATTTTGATCCTCTGCCTCCTCAGTTGCGTAACTAGGTATTTTCTTACTGGCTGGGAAGATGAATAATTCTTTATTAACACAGGAACATGTTGTGTTTTCTAAAAACTAATTTGCCAGTAGCTTAGAACTTTACATCTTTTCCCATAAATACAATGTTAGATGTATTAGGAGTAGTTATGCAAACTGTAAACATGTAATCTAGCTGAACTTGCATCCAGAAAGAGGATGATTGTGCTACAAAGACAAAGAGCCAAAGGAGTGTCCAGAGAAAGAGTTCTTTACTGCCTCATAGGGTCAGGCATAAGTGTTCACCTGCTTTATCAGTATCATTTATTTCGGGAACCTTCCACCCTCATGCCTGCAACCCCCTCTCTCCCTCGAGTCCCTTACTCCAAGTTTCCATATGACCAGTGCTATTATGCTACTTTAATCTTCAGACATAAGATTCTTATATCTGTCCAGAGATATTTCATTTTTCTTCAGTGTTTACCAGACGTGAGTATACTGACTCGGCTTCTCTTAAGAGGCAAGCAATCTAATTAGACTTCATTCACTTTAAGGAGTAGTGGTAGTGTGGTACAGTGCAAAGAACCTAGAATTTGACATCAGACCTATATCTTAGGTCTACTCAACCTTCACTACATGTGAGACTTTGGGTGATTTAGTTGATTTCAGTGAGTCTCAGTCACCTCATTTATAAAATGGGAGAAATAACACGTGCTTATCAGAGCAAGATGAGTATCAAATATTTGAGATAATGTATAGTAAACATGGATCGTGATATGTACAAATATGTAGTAGGCATCATTGGTAATGAATGAGTGATAGACTTAAAATTTTTACATAATTGTTTGTATTTTGAAAGTTTCTTTTTTGATTATCCAAATTAAACTCTTAATTGGCAGAGTTTTAGTTGTTGCTTTGTTTTAAAATAGTGATTTCAGAGATTGGGAAAATAGTTGCAATTGTAGTAAGTAAGCAGGCTGACCTAGCTTGGGTTGTATACTCAAGGTTACCTTCCCAAAGCTGTTTCTGATTCTCTTACTTTCTTTGAATCCACCTGGTCTCTAAATCCTGTGTCCACATAGTCAATCAGATCCTCTCTCCTTCCCTGCCCTCCTCACCTCTTGATAGTTGGAAATAGGAGAGCCATGGAGTGTCTCAAGTTTTAATGCCCATAAGAATCTTCTGGGGATTTTACCAAAATGCAAGCACTAATGCAGATCATTTCTGTAGGACCTAAGATTCTGCTTTTTTACAAACTTCATGCCCAGGCCTGTAGTTATGAGTATTACATTTTGAATGGGGTTAAAACATGGACATTTTCTTGTATGTTTCATTTATAAAAGTATATGTGACTTAGAAAAGTGCTCGGATTGTCACTATTAAATACCTTTTAAAATTTCATGTTAATTGTCTCTATTTAGTGCAAACTGTGTTCCATCTGAGTAAAGCTTGGACCTCACTAGTTGTCCCAAGGTGATAATGAAGGTAACCAGTATTAGTGTAAAATGGCTACAGAGAACTACTACCAGCAGAAAATAACTGATAGTGCTGAGTTTTTTCTTTTCCTTTTTAAAATTTGTCAACCTTTCTTACTAATGTAAATTAAATATGAAATTTAAAATAAAAATAATACCGAATCTGTCCAAATTCATTACATTTTCCCGAATATTGCACATTATACATATTAAAATCGTTAAAATGGGAATAACCCATATTTTTATATTTTAATACAGTAAGATTTTGTCTTAGCACAGCTGCTAGTTACCAAGTCCTGTTTGTCTTTATGATATAAAAATTATTCAAATCTATACCATAAAATTCTAAAGAAATGAATTATTGGATTTAGTCAAGGCAGAAACACCAAGACACAAGGGGGCACTGTCTTGCCATTATCTGATTGAATTTAATAGTTTTTTTGTTTACAGTGAATGTTGCTCCAAAATTTTATCTTCTCTGTGGTTATCATGAAGGCTTAAACACTTTATGTTCTTTTGTAGCTGTTACATAATACTTAAACCAACTAATCTTCCAGAGTTCACAGATCAAACGTGCTTGCAAAATTCAGGAACTTTTCATTGTATTTGGCATGATGTGGGGAAGGGCAGATGATTTTAAGATTGTTTAACACACTTAGTTGTTAGTGTTTAGGCCTGTGGAAGGGGAAATCACTGTAAAAACAATTCAGTTGCTTTGGGGAAATACAGTGCCTCCATTCTGCAGAAAAGAGTTGGGATAAAGATTGAACTGTTACAAACTGCAGCTGCATTTGCCATCAAATACCAAGTTGGTGCTGATGAATGTTTTGTTTTTATTGTCATGGAAACTTGGAGCCAGAGAATGGATATTCTATTCATCTGGGAAAATAGCAGTTCCTTGCATAAAACATAAGGGCCTTCCAAAGTAGTTCTTAAAATAGATATAGACTGAATATAATCCAAAAAAGTTGAGGAAGTAAGTATGGAATAAATGCAGTCATTTCTGGATCACTTCTGTCCTTAATACTAAGTCTGTATCTGTGTATTCTGCTATTAAGCTTATTATTACTGCTAGAAAGTGGAATTCCAGTGAGCATAGTATTTGTTTAACATTAACATGATAGTTATCTAACTCTTGAGGTGATGTCTTTGCACTTCCTCCATGATCTTAAGCTATCTATTGGGAACTCTATATCTTAATTAAAAATTGCTTCTGATCCTTGAATAGGTTTTTTTCCCCATATATGCTATTTTTCTGCTATAATCTTTCATTTAGAATATTTTAAAGCATTTTATATTGGGGGAGAGCACTTTACCCAAAATAAGAAACTCTTACTAAAACACAAAAGAAGATTTTTGTATGGTCTGAAGGAAAGAAAATATAAAATTTTAAAACTATAAACATGCATGTAAATCCTTATGTATATTTCATAAAGTTGTGAATGGAAACACATTACAAGAACAGAAAATGCAAAGGAATTTTGGTTTCAATTAGAGCAAATGTGACATAGTAGAATAAAAATAATAGTAAAATGTAAATAAAGTAGCAATACAGATTAAAGCAGAGTTTCTACAGATTACAAAAAGGGAAAAAATGTAAGTTATGGTTTTACCAAAGGTTATTAGCTAAATTATATCGAGTCTGCAAAGGAAACAGGCAAATGTTTATGACTTCATTCATAAAATATAATAGGGAAGGAATAGTCAGAGAAGGCTCTTCTGAGGAAGTATCATTTGAGCAGAGACCTGCATGTTCTGGCAGAAGAACATTTCATGCAGAGGCTAGCCTTCAGTGAGATAGAATTTAGAATGTTTAAGAAACAAAGTACAATTTTATGAACAAGATGGAAAACAACAACAATGTGCAAATGGGCATTAAAGCAATGTGATTGCCCTGACCGGTTTGGTGGATAGAGCATCGCCCTGCGGACTGAAGGGTCCCAGGTTCGATTCCGGTCAAGGGCATGTACCTTGGTTGCGGGTACATCCCCAGTAGGAGGTGTGCAGGAGGCAGCTGATAGATGTTTCTCTCTTATCGATGTTTCTAACACTCTTTATCCCTCTCCCTTCCTCTTTGTAAAAAGTCAATAATATATATTAAAAAAAAAAAAAGCAACATTATTAAGTAGCACCTGACCAGTTTTCTTACAAGAGACACATACAGGATTAGAGTCCTGAATCTAAGTTTATGTTGCCAGGATGTAAGAATCTCTCAGAAAGAATAGGATTATTTCAAAATTAAAATTTTAAGTGAGTTTTATTGTTATTTAATATTTTTTCAAAATATTATAATGAAATCAGTGGGTTTTATTACTGAATACAGTCTGATGTAGACAAAAAGCAATTCAGGAAAATGTGTCAAAAATAAATGTAAATAGCTAACATAGAAACAGATACTCTTAGGAAGCAATAATCTTTAAGAGAAAATAGTTTAATAACAGCATTTTTTGCAAATATTTTAATGCTATAGTATCTGCAGCATATATGCGTGTATCAAATCACATACAATAGGACCAGGAATTAAAGACCTGCACACACAAAAATACTTAGTCAATATGCCCAAAGAAAGTAGATGAGAAAATACAAACTGGGCATTGTATTTCATAACAGAAATGATGAAAAGAACTGGAAAATTGCCAGCTTTATAACCTTTTAAAAAATACTGTGTGTAGTTACTGCAGGAGATCACATTCTCAGAGCAGTTTGTTCTAGATTGAAATATGTTAGCAGACCTAGTGGAATTCAAAGTATTTTAGAAATAAAACATCTGAGGTTAGAAATAAGAGAACCTTTTTATAATGTCATAAGAATAAAAGTAGTTTAGCAAAGTTTTTAAATTTTCTAATAGTTTATCAAACTCAATTTCTATTATGGTAAGGTTTAGCTGTGTAGGACGTGTTTAATTTAAGATACTACTCCAAAATGGCCTGGCCAGAGTGGCTCAGTTGGTTGAGTCATGTCCTGTATACCAAAAGGTTACCAGTTTGATTTCTAGTCAGGGCACAGACCTGGGTTTCTTCTCTCTCTCTCTCTCTCTCTTTCTCTCTCTCTCTCTCTCTCTCTCTTCCTCCCCCTCCTTCCCTTCTTCCCTCCCTCCCTCTCTCTCTCCCCTCTCTCCCCTCTCTCCCTCTCTTCCTCTTAATAAGCATGTCCTTGGGTGAGGATTAAAAAAAAAAGATATGCCTAGCCAATGTGGTTCAGTGGTTGAGTGTCCACCTATGAACCAGGAGGTCATGATTCGATTCTTGGTGAGGGCACATGCTGGGTTTGGTTCACAGTAGGGGGTGTGCAGGAGGCAGCAGATCAATGATTCTCTCATCATTGATGTTTCTATCTCTCCCTCTTCTTTCCTCTGTGAAATCAATAAAAAATTATTTTTAAAAAAAGTTACTCCAAAATGTAAAGATACCAACATATTTAGAATGTTTGTGTTATGGTATCTTCTACCATACACACTTTGCTGAGCAGCTGTTATTGTGGGGTTTTTTTGTTTGTTTGTTTTGATCAGAAAGTCTATAGAAGTCAAGTTTTACTGTGTTTTAGCTTTCTGATCTATATAAATGGTTTGCTAAAGAAAGACCAGGAGAATACTTTTTTATTCTTTGGAGTAGGAAAGGGGCTGGTGGAAGGATTTCTAAGAAGTTTCCAATTAAACCATTCGTTTTCAAATAGTGGTACTACATGGGAGAAGGGAAGTAAATAAGGTGAGTCCCATAGTTTCCTGACTACTTAGAGGAAGATTATAGGCCACAGTAATGGGGAGAGGAAATCAAACAGAGTCCAGTAGTCTTACTGAGTGAAGGAGACAAAGAACAGAATTCAAGGAAGCCAAGCAAGATTGAATTTTTGGGGCAGAAAGGAGGGAGTGCTGAAAAAGAGCTTGAGATCTGTAGATGGGTTCCCTCAAGTCTTTGGTAGAATACTTATTTGTGTGTGCATACATGAGAGGAAATTGGCTTGAGACCATGAAAGACTCACTTGAAAGGAATAGGCTGAACAATTCCAGAAACTCACACAAAGCTGAGAATAGGTCTTTTAGCTAACCAAAGTGGAAGAATTCATAATGCAGGAATACTCATGTTATGGCACTTTGCTATATTGTACTTTGTAATTTTGCATGTTTTTTATTTTTATTTTTTACAAATTGAAGATTTGTGACACCCCAGCCTGGAGCAAGTATATTGGCGCCATTTTCCGAACACCCTTCTTGTCTCTTTGTCACATTTTCATTATTACTATACTAGGGGCCCAGTGCACAAAAAGTTGTGCACTTGGGTGGGTCCCTCAGCCTGGCCTGTGCCCTCTCACAGTTTGGGATCTTTCAGGGGATGTCCACCTGCTGACATGCCTGGCCAGCCTGGGTGAGGGACTGATGGCTGTTTGCAGGCTGGCCAAGCCCCCCAGTGTGAACCCTCACCCCATGGGGGTGTGGCCAGCCTGGCTGAAGGGCTGAGGGCCATTTTCAGGCTGCCCACAGTCTCTTCAGGGTTTGGGTCCCTACTGGGGTGCCTGGCCAGCCTGGGTGAGGGACTGAGGGCCATTTTTAGGCTGCCCACAGCTCCCATTAACCCACTGTCCCAGCAAGGCTGGCTGGAATCAGGTTTTTGGGGTTTATTTATCTTCTGTAATTGAAACTTTGTTTCCTTGAGTGGAGGCCTAGGTCGGCAATGAAGCCTCCTGTTTGCTTCAGCTCTGTGGCTTCTATAATTGAAACATTGTTGCCTTGAGCAGAGGCCCGACCGGCATAGGCAGGCAGTTTGAACTCCATCGCTGGTGCAACGGAAGCCTCCTGCTTGCTCTATCTCTGTGGCTGCCGGCTGCCATCTTGGCTGGGTTAATTTGCATACCGCTGCTCTGATTGGCTGGTGGGCATGGCTTGGCTAGTGGGCGTGGGTTGGGTGTCTCGGAGTGGTGGTTAATATTACTCTTATTAGATTAGATTATATTTAGTATCTGTGATCAGTGATGTTTGATGTCACTATTATTATTTTGAGTCACCAAGAACTGCACCCATAGAAGATGGTAAACTTGATTAATGTTATGTGTGTTCTAACTGCTCCACCAACTGGCTCTTCCCCCTCTCCTTTTCTTGAGCCTCCCTATTTCCTGAGACAGAACAGTATTAATGTTAGGCTAATTGATAATCCTGCAATGTCCTCACATTGTTCAAGTGAAAGGAATAGTTGCACATCTCTCACTTCAAATTAAAAGCTAGAAAAGATTAAACTTAGTGAGGAGGGCATGTTGAAAACCCAGGTAGGCCGAAAGCTAGGTCTTTTGCACCAGTCAAATTGTGAATGCAAAGGTGAGATTCTTGAAGGAAATTAAAAGTGCTACTCCAGTGCAAACAGAAATAATAAGAAAGCGAAACAGCCTTATTGTTAGTATGGAGAAAGTTTTAGTGGTCAGGATAGAAGATAAAATTAATCACAACAAAGCCTAATCCAGAGCAAGGCCCTCTCTTCAATCCTCTGAAGGCTGAAAGAAGTGAGGAAGCTGCAGAAGAAAAGTTTGAAGCTAACAAATTTTAAGGAAAACAAAGCAGTCTTCATAACATAAAAGTGTGAGGTGAAGCAGCAAGTATTGACATAGAAGCTGCAGCAAGTTATCCAGAAGATTTAGCTAAAATAATGAAGATGATACACTAAACAACAGGTCTTCAATGTATATGAAACAGCCTTATATTAAAAGAAGATGCCATCTAGGACTTTCATAGCTAGAGAGTAGAAGTCAATGTCTGATATCAAAGGACAGACTAATCCTCTTGTTGAGGGCTAATGTAGCCGGTGACAAAGTCAATGCTAAT
This sequence comes from Murina feae, assembly GCA_004026665.1. Lineage (NCBI taxonomy): Eukaryota > Metazoa > Chordata > Mammalia > Chiroptera > Vespertilionidae > Murina > Murina feae. The sequence continues at coordinate 10,113 of PVJC01034309.1, read as the reverse complement.
TTAATTTGTCATTCTGGGAATCTTAAGAATTATGCTAAATCTACTCTGCCATTGCTCTCAGATGGAACATTAAAGCCTAGATGACAGCACATATGTTTATAGCACGGTTTACTGAATATTTTAATCCCACTATTGAGATCTGCTGCTCCCCCCAAAACCATTCCTTTCAAAATGTCACTCCTCATTGACAATGCACCTGGTCATCCAAGAGCTCTGATGGAGATGTACAATAAGATGAATGTTGTTTTCATGCCTGCTAACCCAACATCTATTCTGTAGCCCATAGATCATGGAGTAATTTTGATTTAAGACATACATTGTATAAGGAAGGCTATAGCTGCCATAACTAGTGATTCCTGTGGACCTGGGAAAAATAAATTGAAAACCTTCTGAAAAGGAGTCATCATTCTAGTTGTTGTTAAGAACATTCATGATTCATGGGAAGAAGTCCAAATATCAGCATTAATAGTAGTTTGGAAGAAGTTGATTCTAGCCCTCATGGATGACTTAGAACAAGCATGTCAAACTCAAAAGCTAACACAGGCCAAATAAACAAGATTTAAGTTTATGTGGGCTGCAAAAAAATCAAAAGCTTCAATTTTCATAGAAACAGATTTATTTCAATAGAGACATGCTGAATACAAAGGGCTGAAATAAATGAGTAATCATTAACATAAAATAATAGAACACTTTAATAAAAATTAATATTTTTTCTTGAACATTAACTTACCAGACAATGAATAACTGCACAAATTAATAAGCATAATGCAAGTAAGCATATTTTTCTTGTTCTCCATAAGAGAAATATTTCCTGTTGCGCACACCAAACAAGTCCAAGACTAGTGACGTGTCTATCAGCTGCTAAAATACTCGCTGCTAGTATTAGTGGAGAGAAATGGTGCGCCTGTGCATAAGGAAAAATGAATGCAACATGATTATAGTAATCAGTCATTAGCGAATGTTGTAGTTTGTTAGAGGCCTGTTGCAGGAAGATTCCTGCAAGAATAGGGCTTCCTGCAGCTGGAAGGGAGAAGGGAGCGAAGCCCATCTCCACCACCCCGCTTGCTTTTCTCCTATCTCCGCTGCCCCACTTGCTTCTCTGCAGCTTCGCTCCCTTCTGCAGAGCTTGGCTTCCTTCTGCATTGTCTTCAGTCTTCATTCCATGCCTGCATATGCAAATTAACTGCCATCTTTGGTTAAATTGCATACTCACTCTGATTGGCTGGTGGGCGTAGTGGAGAGATGGTCAATTTGCATGTTTCCCTTTTATTAGTGTAGACTAGGGGCCCGGTGCAGAAAAATTTGTGCACTCGGGGGGGTCCTTCAGCTCGGCCTGTGCCCTCTTGCAGTCTGGGACCCCTCTGGGGATGTCCACCTGCTGGTGTGCCTGGCCAGCCTGGGTGAGGGGCCAATGTCTGTTTGCAGGCTGGCCAAGCTCCCCAGTGGGAACTCTCATCCCATTGGGGTGCGGCAAGCCTGGGTGAGGGGCTGAGGGCAGTTTTTAGACTGGCCACAGCACCTTCAGGATTCAGGTCCCTACTGGGGTGCCTGGCCAGCCTGGGAGAGAGGCTGAGGGCCATGTTTTCAGGCCACCCACAGGTCCCATTGACCCTGAGGGCATCTGAGAAGCCATCGGGTGTCCGCTGCACATGGATGGCCTCACAGGATGGAACCTTAGAGTGGCCGGCTGGTGTCTGGCGCACCCCCGCTGGCCTCCAGGGACAGAGCCTCGGGGCTGGCTGGCTGGTCCTGCCCCCAGACTTCCGCCTGGGAAGGCATCGGCCGGCCCAGGGTGCCCAATGCCTTCCCAGGACTGAGGCTCGGGGCCCAGCCGGCTCCTCCCACCCCAGGGCTTCCGCCTGGGAAGGCATCAGCTGGATAATTGGTGCTGTTCCTTTAAGGCGAGGCTTAGTAACGAAGCCTCGTTTCTGCTTCAGCTCTCGGCTTCTATAATGAGACAGTGTTACTCTTAGAGTCAGGCCCGGCCTGCTGTTTCCTTCAGCTCCCGAGGATTCTATGATTTATACTTCATTGCAAACATGTTTTGCTTTGAGGCAGTATAAGCCGAGCTGGCGCGCAGACAGTTTCACTTTCACTCCTGCTGCAATGGAAGCTGCCGTTTACTCCATGAGTGGCGGCCGCCATGTTGGCTGGGTTAATTTGCATACAGTCACTCTGATTGGCTGGTAGGCATCCCGAAGGGACGGCTAATTTCACTATTATGCTTTTATTAGTTTAGATTATATATAAGAAGCTATTGTAAAAATTAAGTTAAAAAATTTTTATTAAAACATTAGAGGCCCAGTGCACAAAATCATGCATGGGTAGGGTCCCTAGGCCTGGCTGGCGATCAGGGCTAATCTGTGGGCCAATTGGTATGGTGATCGGGGGACCCCCGCTGGCACCCATCTTAGCCAATCTGGCGCTGCCCGCTTACCAGCCCCTCCCCCTGCCACCACCACCGGTCATTTCCTCTCTCTGTGGGGCCACCGGCGAGGTGATGGGGGGGCTCCAGCTGGCACCCGCCTTGGCTGGCCTGGGGTCTGCAGGCTGGGGGTAGCTCCTACATTGAGCATCTGCCCTGTGGTGGTTCATGCGTGTCATAGAGACCGGTCGTTCTGCCGTTTGGTCAGTGTGCATATTTAGGGTTTTATTATATAGGATTTCTTACATACCGTTATATTTGCTGGGCTACAGAAATATTTGTGGGATGTTTGACTTAGAAGGTTTAAGACTTCAGGGGAAGATGTAAATACAGATGTGGTGGAAAAAGCAAGAAAATTAGAAGTAGAGCCTGAAGATGTGATGGAATTGCTGCAATCTCATGTTAAAACTTTAACAGGCGAGTCGTTTCTTAGGGATGAGAAAAGAAAGTAAATAGAATCTACTTCTAGAGAAGATGCTATGAAGAATGTTGAAATGACAATAAAGGGCTCAGAAAATTACATAAAGTTAGTTGATAAAGCAGTGGCAGAATTTGAAAGGATTGACTCCAATTTTAATATACTACAGAAAGTGTGTCAGTGTGTATATATTACTTGATATAAACTGGGACACAAAAAATTCATGTAAATCACTTTATGGCAATATTTGCTTGATTGTAATGGTCTGAAATCAAACTTGTACTATCTCCAAGATATGCTGATAAATGGCATTGTGTGGAGTTTTCAGAAGGGCGTTGTGTTGGTGAGGCTAAATTAGCCCTGGGATGAAGACTATTCTGGACCTTCCTTAATAAAGCTTAAAGGCTACCCCCCAAAAGGATCACACTGATTCTAAGTCACTTAACTGCTCATCACAACAGAATTTAGCATTCTTTAAAGGAGTACAGCAAAATCTAGTACCCAAAAATGTAAACTTCATAATATGTGGCATCAACCAAAAATTACTAACTATCAAAAGAAGCAGGAACTATATATACTCTCTAACCACAAGTAAAATTTGTCACTAAATTACAGAGGTGATAGAATTAGCTAACAAGGGTATTAAAATGTTGTCAGTATGCTTCATAACTCAAATATCTAGAGGAAAACACAAGTATGTTGAGAGGAGAAATGAAAAGTATAAGAAAGAAAAACCAAATGGAATTTCTAAAAATAATAAATATATCTGAAATGAAAAATACACTTGATGGGTTTAACAGCAGATTTTTCACTGCAGAAGAAAGGATCGGTGAATTTGCAGACATGGAAACTATCAAAAATGAAGATCAGAGGACATCTAGCTTCTACTGACAGTGTAGAGAGAGATGCAAAGAATGCCATTTCCACTCTTCAATGATGAAAACAAAATTTAAAGCCTGATACAATACTAAATTCTTTTTTGAACTGATAAGAGAGCTGAAATCTCAAGGCAGAGTCATGTGATCTGAATTCCAAGGAGAAATGGGATATATGAACTACCTTACCTGTGGTAGTGCATGGGAGAATAAGGTGTCTTATCAGTCAAACAACAGTGGGTAAGAGGAATCAGCTAAAACTTTAAGGATTAACAAAAGACCACTTGTGGGCCTAGCAACACAGCAATTTGAACTAGCTGGGAGCATCTAACAAGAAAACAGTTGAAAAAGGGATTTTATACTCACCCTCAAGTTTGTCCCCTCAAATCTCTAAGAACAATTACAGGTAGGGCAGGAGTCTGAAGAGAATTCCTGTTGATGATATAGGCATGCAGGTGTTGATCAGCTACCATTGTGGGAAAGACAGAAAAGCCTGCCAGCTTCCCTGGACCCTAGATATTGAAAGACTTTAGGAGGGGCAACAAAGCCTCTTGCCCAAAGGAAATAAACTAAGACTTATTGTGATGGGGGAAAAACAGAAAACTAGTCTTAGACCTATGATCTTCAGTTTAAACCAAGCACAGGTCTCCTTCCTGTCAAGGAGGGTTGACTTTAACCCAAGGTCAACATCAGATATCCTATCTAATAAAAGAGTAATATGCATATTGACCATCAGATGGCTTTCCCCATGTGGTCAAAATGGCTTCCCCCATATGGTCAAAGATGGCCGCAACAAGATGGCCAACAAGGGAGGACATTTGGGTGGGACCTAGGCCTGCAGGGGAGGGCAGTTGGGGGACCCAGGCCTGTGGGTAGGGCAGTTGGGGGGACCCAGGCCTGCAGGGGAAGGCAGTTGTGGGGGACCCAGGCCTGCAGGGGAGGACAGTTGGGAGAGACCATCCTGGCAGGGGGAGGGCAGTTAGGGGCAATCAGGCTGGCACAGGAGCAGTTAGGCATTGATAAGGCTGGCAGGGGAGTGGTTAGGGGCAATTGGCAGGCAAGAGGTCAGTGAAAGGGATTGTGAAAGGGATGTCTGACTGATTGTAAAAGGGATGTCTGACTGAATATAAAAGGGATGTCTGACTGCCCGTTCAGGCCCAATCCCTTTGGTGGGATTGGGTCTGAACGGGCAGTCGGATATCCCTCAAGGGGTCCCAGATTAGAAAGGCTGCAGGTTGGGCTGAGAGACACCACCACCACCACCTCCGACTCCTACTCCGTGCATGAATTTCGTGCACCAGGCCTCTAGTAAAGCAGAGTTTTGCTCTTTCAGGGAGAGGAAGGAACAAAGGACAGGAAAGTAACAGCAGTCTACCAGTGTGGGAGGGGCAAGACCATGAAAGAGAGACATACTTACGAACACAGATTTATATGATCTATTGAAAGCCCAGGATGAAAAACTAACCCTGAGAAAAGTCCTACAGCACCCCAGCCACATGATAAGCATTAGACACTAAGAGCCAATCACTAGAGGAAGTTTAAGCCTCTGGTCAACTGAAGGTAGCCCAGCGACAATAGTCACATTCACCTAAACCCCTGATTTGGTTAATTTTCTCTCACAGGAAGATGAATACTTATTTCTGGGCCTAAATACCGTTTACTTCTTCTACACATGACATCCTGCATTCAACCAAAACTAGGAGACATGCACATCAAGAGACACCATAATCAACAGGACAAGACTCAAGACTCATGTTGGACCTATCAGACAAGGATTTTAAAGTAACTCTGGCTAACATGTTAAAGGATCTAGAGGAAAAGGTGGACAACATGCAAAATAGGTAACTTCTAGCAAATAAATGGAAATAATGAGAATCTAACTGAAATACAAGATATGAAAGGCATGATGTTAGAGATGAAGAATTCCATTAGGATCATCTGTAGAAAACACAATTGCAGAAGAAATCAGTATATTTGATATAGGTCAATAGAAATCCAAACTGAAACATTGAAAAAATAGTGATCACTGACAGAGCTATAGGACGTCAAAGACTAATATGTGTGACTGAAGTCTCAGGTGGAGAAGGAGAGAGAAAAAAATTATAACCCAAGATTTTAAAAACAAAATACATGCACACAACAAGACATATTATGTTCAAACTACTGAAAGCCAACAGTAAAGAAAAAATCTTGAAGGCACCCAGAGACAGAAAAAATAAGTGTGTACAGGGAAATAAAAACAAACTACACCACATCTCCATAGAAAGTTTGAAAGCAATAAGATGTTAGAGGACATCCTTAAGTGAGTATTAAAAATTTTAAACTGTCAACCCAGAATTATCTATCCTTTGAAAATACTTTTATTTTTTAAATGAGGGCAAAGTTAAGACTTTTTCAGATACTGAGAAGCTGAGAGAATCCATTCCCAGCAGACTTGCACCACAGTGATGGTTAAACAAAGTTCTTCGGGCAGAGAGAATGTGATTCCAGACAGAAACTTGGAGCTACACCAGGACTCAGTAGTTTTTTCCTGTGGAGGGTCATGTATTACATATTTTAGGCTTTGAGGGTCAGACTGTCTCTGTCACAACTATTCAACTCTGCCATTAAAGCACAAAAGCAACCATAGATAATTCATAAACAAATGAGCGTGGCTGTGTTCCAGTAAAACTTTACGAAAATAGGAAGCAGGCCAGCTTTGGTTCATGGGTCATATATGCCAACCCCTGATCTACACAAAGAAATGAGGGCTCCAGAAGTGGAAAAAATGAATGTAAATAATACTGGTAAAGATATAATCCCTCACTTTTAATCACACTACAAAATAAGTGTCTAAGCAACACTGTATAAATGGAGTATGTAAAATATGCAAAAGTAAAATGTATGACAACAATAACCCAAAGGATGCAAGGGAAGATTTTGAAAACAGGTTGTTGTAAGGTTGTTACACTATTATATAATTATTTGAGGGTAGACCCTGCCAATTAAAGATACTCTATGCTATATAAGAGGACATAAAAGGGATAAATAGTGTTGGGGAAAAAGTTTAAAAATATTAATTAAAAATAAAAGTCAATAAAGATACATTATATTGTAAATTAAGGGCAAACACTAAAGAGTAAAAGCCAGCAGTACAGAAGACTAAATGGAACACTTGATCCAAAAGCAGGTTAAAAACAAACATATGAGAAAAATAGAAAAAAAAAACCTGACAAAATCGTAGATTTAAATCCAGCTTTATTAAAAATGACATTAAGGGTAAATAGTCAAAATGAAGCACATAGAGACAAGATTTTTTTTTAAGATTTTGATATTTTTCTCTATTTTTCCAGTGAGTTTTATACATATTTTTAGGAATAGGTTCTCCCCTAGATAAAAACATTGAAATAGTGAACATCACATCTGTTTATTCATTGCTAACATTGTGTAACAAACACCTCCTCAGTGTAACACCTCCTTTTTACCTTATACGGAAGGTCCCTCTCTGTATCCCCCATGAACTTCAGACAAGGACCAAATTATCTTGAACCAGTGAGTGGAATCATCAGACCCAAGATAATCTCCTATAACCATTTTCCTCAACCCCCATGAAAAAAGAAATAAGAAGATTAAGGATTATATCCAAGCCTATCTACCCTCTTTCCCCTATATTATAGAATCTACAACTCTGTTAAAGTTCACTTTAGATTATTCTTACTTTCATTTCTCTTCAAATCCCTTACCACCTTTTCCAGATCTTACATGCATTCTTTGGTAAATCTTTCTCTTTATTTCAGCTATGAATAGAAACTTAATTGTGATTATACAATTAGTACTAAAAATACACTGAATGGTCAGATTATTATGACCACCTGACATTTGTAGGCAAATGAGCTATAATTTTGTGCTGAAGTTGCTAGTCGGCCAGATCATTATAAATGTCCAAATAGCACAACATACCTAAGTATCGTTGCTGATCAAGTTCATCCTATCATATTGATGGTATATCCCAACAAGATGGCTTCCAACCAGACAATGCCACCCACGGTGCTCGTATTGTGCAGGAGTGGTTTCAAGAACAAGAGGGAGACTTTACCTTGCTTAGGTGGCCTCCACAATCACCAGATCTCAATCCAATTGAGCATTTGTGGGACGAAGTTAAAAGAGCATCAGGCATCTGGTTCCACAACCATCAAATCTCACAGAACTGGACAGAGCTATTCATCAGGCATGGTGTCGAATTCCTCACATCACCTTTCAACATCTTGTGGAGTCAGTGCCAAGAAGAATTGCTGCAGTACTACAGGCAAAAGGTGGCCCAACGAAGTACTGATGGGGTGGTCATAATAATCTGGCCTCTCAGTGCATACCCATTCATTAATGCTAAGAGAAGAGTGAAGCCATTAGCTTTTAATGAAATGACACGCATAAAGAATTTTTAAAACTTTGAAAATACTCAGGAGTTCCCTTTAAATTATTTACCTGAAATCTACCTCCCCACTTTCTATTTAAGACTTTTTCCTCAGCACTGATATTAAAAATACATATATACTAGGGGCCCGGTGCATAAAAATTTGTGTACTTGGCGGGTGGGTGTCCCTCAGCCCGGCCTGTGCCCTCTTGCAGTCTAGGACACCTTGGAAGAGATGTCCACCTGCTCGCTTGCTTGGCCAGCCTGGGTGAGGGGCTGAGGGCCATTTTCAGGCTGCCCACAGCCCCTTCAGGGTTCGTGCACTGGGGGGGTGGGAGGGCTGGTGAGTGCAGGCCTGAACGTTTCCCACCGGAGGACCCACGATCACACATGCTTGATGGGCCCCCACCGCTGAGGGGACACACCTGGCGCAGAGCTGGGTGGCGAGCCAGGGGCAGACGCTGGTGCAGGATCCCTCGGTGGGGCCCTGCTGCTGAACAAACACACCCAGGGTGGAGCTGGGCAGCAGACTGGCTTCGGATTCTCTGCACTGTGCAGCAGACGCTCCCGCACGCCCTGTGGAGGCCCCTGGGGGGCGGATAAAGGTAGCGGACCCTGGACAGGTGCTCCTGCAAGCCCCCGAGGAGGCCCTGGGGGCAGAGCCAGGCAGCTGACCCAGGACAGGCGTTCCTGGACACCCCACGGAGGCCCCCGGGGGTGGAGCCAGGCAGCGGACCCAGGATGGCTGCTCCTGCAAGCCCCGTGGAGGACCCGCTCTCCCGCATGCCTGGTGGAGGCCCCTGGGGGGTGGAGGCAGGCAGTGGACCTGGGAGGGGTGGTCCTGAATGCCCTGAGGAGGCCCTAGGCTGGGGCCCCCCCCCCCCCCATTGAGCTGACACACCTGGCATAGCTATGCTGGCCTTGGAGGCTCCCAGTGCAGAGCCACCCTGGCAGCCTCCATCTTGGCTGGGTTAATTTGCATACAGCTGCTCTGATTGGCAGGGAGGCATGGCTTGGCTGGTGGGCGTGGCTGTGAGCAGAGGCTCAGCCAGCCTAGGCAGGCAGTTGCAACAGAAGCCTTTGGTTTGCTCTAACTCCGTAGCTGCTGGCCTCCATCTTGGCTGAGTTAATTTGCATACAGCCACTCTGATTGGCTGGTAGGCATGGCTGTGAGCAGAGGCTCAGCCAGCCTAGGCTGGCAGTTGCAACAGAAGCCTCTGGTTTGCTCTAGCTCCATGGCTGCCGGCCTCCATCTTGGCTGGGTTAATTTGCATAGGGCCGCTCTGGTTGGCTGGAAGGCGTGGCTTGGCTGGTGGGTGTGGCTTAGGTGTCTCAGGTAATGATCAATTTGCATACTACCCTTTTATTATATTAGATATATTTTGCAGTCAACATATTTCATTTAAAAAATAATAACTAATATAATTAGCCCTTATCTTGTGTTTTTCAATCTTCTAAGTACTTTATATGTCAATACCTTTTATGCAATGTAAAACCCAGGACCTCTGTTCAAACCACTTCCCCATGCCTCCTCCCTGATTTTGTTACTATATTTTCCTTCTTTACTTTCTTCCTTTGTTTTTTCTTTAAGCAAATATTTTTACCAGACATACTGTGACTTAAATTGACTTAAAATTTTATATAATGAATTGGTGTTTTAGAAACTCATTTTGAGTTACGCCTGACTCACAAATGAACTATGGATTATAACCCAGGGAAAACTTGAGGCTAGACTTTACCTGTTTCCAAACTGCAAAGGTAGAAAAGATGGCAGTAAATTCCAATACTGGAAGCCATGCAATAAAGACTAAGTGTCTTGTATTTTATCCTCAGAGTACCTATTATGTAGCAAGAATCTTATTTAAAGCTTAGTAAAGTATCCAAGAATACTCTATCCAGCAAGGCTATCATTCAAAATTGAAGGGAATATCAGAAGCTTCACAGACAAAAAAAGGCTAAGAGAGTTATCACCACCAAAACTATCAATGCAAGAAATGCTAAAGGG
>PVJC01034308.1:0-19090 GCA_004026665.1 Murina feae | reverse complement strand
TCAGCCTGTTCTGTTCGGTTGTCTGTTCAGTTGTTTCGGATGTGATGGCTTCTGGCTCTTTATATATACACTAGGAGCCCGGTGCACGAAATTTGTGCACGGGTAGGTGGGGGAGAGGGAGAGCAGGTGGGAAGTTCCCTCAGCTCAACCTGCATCCTTCCCAATTTGGGAGCCCTCAGGAGATGTGCTACTGATGGCTTGGGTCCACTTCATGTGGTTCTCTGCTCTCTGCCAGGCCTGTCTGCTCCACACCATGGGGATGGGCAAGCAGGCCCTGCTGGGTGCTGCCTGCAAGCCAATTACCTGCTCCCTGGTCACTCCACTTGCCTGCTCTCTGGTGGATGCAGCCACCGCCCAGCAATCTATGCTGGGTACTGCCTGTTGGTTCTCATTGCTTGCTCCATGGTCGCCCTGCTTGCCTGTTCCCCAATTGCCACTGCCACCACCCAGCAGCCCTTGCTGGGTGCTGCCTGCAGTCCGATTGCCTGCTTTCTGGTCACCCTGCTTCCCTGTTCCCCCGTCGCCCAGCAGGCCCTGCTGTGTGCTTCCTACAGCCCCCACTTGTCTGTGTGGGGGTCATCATGGTGACCTCCAAGCAGGCCCGGCTGGGTGCTGCCTGTGGGTCCCCATTGCTTTCTCTCCCATCACTTGCTTAGCCCCTGTGCTGGCCGTTGGGACACAGTGGCCCACCAAGCCGCCTCTCTGGGTGCCAGAAGGTGCTTTTAGCACCGGCTGCCCAGGATGATCAGACCCAGGAGCCACCGCATGTAGGGAGCTAAGTACCCGCCTCCGGCAGTGCCCTGTTCTGGCCAATGGGACACAGCGCCTGCGGAGCCACCTCTCTGGGCACTGCAAGGCGCTTTTAGCACCGCAGTGCTCAGCCAATCAGACATGGCGGCCTGCAGAGACCCCGTCTCTGACTGGCATGCCTTGCACTAAGTGCCTCAGGGTGGGAGCAGGCACTTAGCACCGGTGAGCCTGGTCAGAGACAGCGGCCCCATGGAGCCACTACCAATGCCACACCTGCCACCACCACCACCGTGGCTCCCGGCCTCCATCTTGGCTGGGTTAATTTGCATACAGCCCTCTGATAGGCTGGTGGGCATGGCTTAGGTGTCCCAAAGAAATGGTCAATTTCAATATTACACTTTTATTAGATTAGATAGATTTTTTTTAAACCAGTTAGCTACCATGTGTTCAAAACAGAAACCATCCCCACATGCCACAATATTTTGAATTTAATTAAGAAAAAGCAATTTGCAATGAATATTATAAAAATAAATATATTACTCACAATTCAGGTGTTCTTGAATATTTTCAGCTGAAAATTCTCACAATAAAATGATTGTAAAATTGGTAAGGTCTGCCACTTAGGGAAAATATTTTTTTTATAGACGTGTGTGGTGTGTGGGGAAGGTCTGCCACTTGTGCTACAGATGCTTATGGCATACATTGGGTTGAATATGTTTTTATTTATTTTATTTTATTTTTATTTTTAAAAAATATTTTCTATTGATTTTTAGAGAGTAGAGAGAAAGGAAGTGAGAAGGGTAGAGAAAAGTGGATCAGTTGCCTCCTGCACCCCTCTCTCCTCCCGCCCCCCCTCCCGCAAACCGAGGGATGAATTCTCAAATCAGGGCATGTGCCCTGACCTGGAATCAAACCAGCAAACTTTTGGTGCACAGGATGACTGACAACCAACTGAGCCACACTGGCCAGGGCTTTCAACTAATTCTTATAAAAATGCAAGCAGCGATTATTCCCATAGGACTGCTGAGGGATCGGGCCAGAGTGAAGGGGCAGCACTAGAACCCAGACCAACAGCTCCAGGTCTGCTGTTATCCTGTCTGCAGTACTGACCAAGCCCACAGCTGACTGCGTATCAGAGAGCTGAGATCCTCCATTGCATAAAAAACTTACATTCAGCCAGATTCAGTTACCTTGCTTCCTGTTTCTAAAGTCTGCACAACTGATTTGCCTAAGTGCCGGCCGCAACCTCACACCCACTCCGCTGTGTGTACTTGGAAAGCAGCCTTTCTCTGAGGCCAGCGTCTTCTCTTCCCTCCTAACTGGTTTCAGAGAGGGAGCAATTTGTGCCCAGCTTGGACTCCAGCTCAAATCCCTCTCCAACCTGCCAAATCCTCCATATGTCACAAAACGCCAAACTGACAATGGAAGGTTTTCCTCTTTTCAACAACTGCATCTTCCCAACTCAATGAGGACACAGAAATCTCTGAGTTTCCTGCGTTCACAGACGTAAAGAGAATCCAGGAGCAAGTGTCATGGCTGACGGGGCTGGGGCTGGGGCTGGGGCTGCTTCGAGGTCCCACAGCGACTCGGGACCAGTCACTTCCCTCGGGAAGCCTGTTTTTACTCTTCTAAAGAGTAAGGGAACCTGGAGTTGAAATGCTCTAATTCTGAAGCGTGGATTCCTGTAAAGGTTGATAAACTGCAAAATATTTGTCTTTAGTGTAGTTTAACACTAGGTTATAAAAGAGAAGGGTTTCCTGGGAAAATGAGGCATCATACTAAACCAGCACAACTGAACAGAGTACTTTACTTTGCATTAATGTGTTCCCACAGGGATGAGGATAAAACCCAACATGATAAAAAATGTCTTGAATATTTGCATATAGAATATAGAATATTTGCATATAGGATTTACATAAAGCATGATGCTTATTTCCCAGGTGGGTAGGGAAGAGCTAATAACGTACTGAGCGCTTCCTCCATCCCAGGCACCAACTCTTCAACAACCCAAGGACCTGTCTCATGTTCCTTCCAGCCTAAGACACTGAGCTCCAGAGCAGCGACTTGCCCAAAGTTACATGGTTCCCTATCAGTTCCCTTATCCCTTTATAACATCTTTCCCTCCTGCAGCTTCAGAGGATGGGCAACCACAGGACGTAGTAATGTTAGAAAAGTGGAGTGAAACGCAAAGTGTTTACTCATAGTCCTCTGTAAAGTGCAAGTTCTGGATGAGGTGTCCTCTAAGTTCCATTTGACTTGTAAATCCAAAATTTGAGTTACTTGTTTAAACAGCATTTATTCTGAAGCACAACACACCCAAGAGATATTCCTGGAAAAGCATGTTCTATGGTCAAATATGTTTTCTAAACTGTTATTAATTATACGAGGGGTCCGGTGCACGAAATTCATGCACTGAGGAGGGGGATGTTCCTCAGCCCAGCCTGCCCCCTCTCATATTGGGAGCCCTCAGGGGGTGTCCTACTAATGGCTTAGGCACGCTCCCTGCTTCCCTTGGGGAGCGGGCCTAAGCCGCAGTCTGGCCTCCCTTTGTGGGAGGCGACCAGGCTAATCAGGGGAAGCCAGCAGCCCATCACCCCACTGCTGCAGCCATTGCCAGTCACCGCAGCCACCAAGGTGTTTTCATCAACACAGACTCCAGTCTCTTCACCATGAAAAAAATGACAACTTTCTTTAAGCATTTTCAAGATGTGTCTTTCATAGGATATGACATTTCTTTCTTTCTTTCTTTCTTTCTTTCTTTCTTTCTTTCTTTCTTTCTTTCTTTCTTTCTTTCTTTCTTTCTTTCTTTCTTTCTTTCTTTCTTTCTTTCTTCCTCACCTGAGGATATGTTTCCATTGGTTTTTAGAGAATATGGAAGAGAAGGGAAAAACAGAGAGAAACATCAAAGTGAGAGGAATACTTTGATTGATTGTCTCTTGCATATGCCCTGACCTGGGCCCCAGCCAGGGAGGAGCCTGCAACCTAGGTACATGCCCTTGGTCAGAATTGAACCCAGACCCTGCAGTCATCAGGCTGAGGCATTATGCACTGAGTCAAACCAGCGAGGGCAGGATATGACATTTCTTAGCTCTCCAGCAGTGGACCTTCATTTTCTTTTTCTCCAGGAGTGTGGTGGAAAAACCCTAGATTGCCCTTTTGGATTCTTATTACCCAAGTTACTAAGAATATTACCAGTGGCATACAGGGAGCTTAGCCGATAAGTGGTCAGAAAAGTGTTTCCTCTGTAGTTCACTCTGATCACTGGCTCCACCCCTGCCCCTCCAATCCCAGCTCCACACCTGCCTCTCCAATCCCAGCTCCACCTCTGCCGAGGATGCAGGCCTGGGAAGGGGACCCCCAGACCCCTGAAATCACCAGCTTTGACCCTTCCCAGGCCTGCAGCCTCTGGTCAAGGCTGCAGGCCTGGGCAGGGGACCACCAGACCCCTGCAAGCAGAGACTGCAGGCCTAGACAGAAAACCCCAAGCTCCTTCGATCGCCGGCTTCACAGAGCCCAGGCCTCTGTGCTCACTGGCTCTGATCCTGCCCCCTGCCATCACCAGCTCTGCCCTAACCCCACTGGCAGCCTCTGGCCAAGGCTGCAGGCCTGGGCAGAGGACCCCCAAACTCTTGCATTGCCGGCTCCACCTGTGCCCAGACCCCTGTGATTATCGCATGCTCCACCCCTGCCCCTCCATTCACCGGCTCTGCCCCTGCCCCGTCCGATCACCGGCTCCACCCTTGCCCATGTCTGAGGCCCTCTCGAAGGCCTCTGGCCTGAGCAGTGGACCCCCAGCCCTCTATGATTGCCTGTTCCACCCCTGGAGCCCCCTGTCTCCCCCTCCACCTGCCTGGTTAACAGACCTGACCACTTCAGTGGTGGGGCTGAGCCAGACTGGACACTGCTATCTTGTGGCCATGGGGGCGGCCATCTTTGTGACAGAGTGACATCTAATTTGCATATTACTCTTTTATTAGATAGGATTCCCAATTAAAGACTTACAATGCAAACTGTATGATAGCAAAAGCTCTAAAATAAAAGTATGTATAGCCATTTAATCTATTTCCTGGGCTTATTGGATTTTGGACTCTCTTTTATTCCTACTTAATGTTTATTAACATTTGGTGAAACTACTTTGCTATTTAACACACTTGGGAACAGTTCTTGTCTCCCATCCTTCCCCTGTAGAGTAGAAAACCGTTGGACAGGGAAGGGGAGGGAAGGCTAACCAGGGCTGGTGTCCTGAAGAACAAACAGAACAGATATTGCTACAGCAGTTTCTGAAACTTTGATAAACAAGAAATATTTTGACACTCTCTCTGTATTTATATATAAACCCATTTATACATGAAGATAACATGCGATGGTCCTTCTGGTTGTGTTTTTGCAACCCAGGTACATTCCCTTGGCCAGGAATCGAACCTGTGATCCTTCTGTGGGCGAGCTGGTACTCTAACCACTGAACAACACTGGCCAGGGCTTCCCTTCTGTTTTGATTTGTTCCTTTGAAGGAATCTCCCTCCCTCGTCCTTTAGAGAAGTCCATATAAAATAGCATGTTTACAGTGCCTGTTACGTGTAGAATTATTCCCTAGTTAGTTCTTACGTATCCTTTATGTCACCGCTGAAATGTCACTGCCTCCAGGATGGGCTTCCCTGACTGAGCTGGTCTGCTGTTTCTCTTCCATAACAACCTGGAGTACTTTATGAGAGCAGTTGTCGGAGCTGATAATTACATGTTTAAGTGGTTCTTTTCTTAATGTCTGCTCCTCCCATGAGACTGTAAACCTCATGAGGACGGGGCCATGCCTGTCTTACTCATCCCATACATGCAACACCCAGCAGAACTGGCAAGTGTTGGCTGAGTGAATGAATGAATGAATGAATTTCCATGCTAAGAAGTAGGCCTCCTCTGCTTGGGCCCTCCAACGGTCCTGCGAGATCCTTTGCTATCAACCTCAATGTTGCTCTTCTATTTAAACTTCATCTCCCCCTTCAGGTCTGATGCATGCTTTGGCGTCTCTCATTTCCTAACCTCAGCTCCCTGCTGGCACCCTTGGCAGCAGCACTCACAGACCACTCAGTAATACCCGCCCAGTCACAGCCACCACGACCCATTCTCCATCCACCCCATCGGCCCTGATTCCAATTATCTATCTGGAAAGACCACCAAAAGGGTCTCTGATTTGTTACCTATAAATAAAAATAATTGACTTTTCAACATCAAAGCTACCTTAAAGGCCATTTGTTCAACTTCAAGGAAGACGTAGCAATCAGACAAGACAAGTGACGTGTCCTTGGGCAGAGAGTAGGATGAAAAGAAGCCTCTGGCTGTCTCTTCAGGAATCCATCCTGTGTCGGCATTCATTTCAAAATGGTGTCTGCTTATTGTTGTTTTTAAAGTTAAAGTCTGATACATGCTTGACATTTCAAAAGTTCCTAAATGGATTCCAAGAGTATCATAACACTACAATGTGTACTGTTACTCCCATTTTTTTAGATGAGGAAACAACATTATAATGACCATGAAATGAGAGAGTGGTGCTGGGGTGGGCCTGCTTGCCTCCAAGTCTGTTGTCCTCACTCTGTGAGTCATCTCACACTGTGGCAGCTGTGGGTCCTCTGGCAGACCACAGGCTGCTCAAAAAGAGATCATGTGCTATTTCTCTTTGGCGACACCAGCTCCTCGCTCAATATATTAGCATACGATAGGCCCTAAATAAACCTTTAAGGGATGAATAAATGACTGAGAAATGATAAATAATTAACTGAAGCAGCAGTTAGCTCAGCATGCTCCCCATGAAAGATGAGTAAGGTATAGAAGAGAAAGCCGTACATTTATTTTAAAAATTCATAGACGCTGAAGATAAACATTTACCTCCTTAAGTTGAATGAACTTACAGAGAATAATTTGTTTTATTGCAAATGGTTTAGATATAAAAATCTGGAGGTATCTTATTGAAACAACCTGGATTTGGGTATAATGGCCGCGATATGTTACTCTCCAAATTGGAATCTAGAGATGGTGGTGGAAGATAGCAGCCACTGAGGGGCTCATGTTCTCTTCTTGCCATTCAACTCAATGCGACCAACACATACACGTGTGTGTGTATACATATGGGTAGCGTTGGCTAAATGATTTGAAACGATGGTATGAAAGGACAGATCTGTGTACACGAGTTTGAATGAATAGGAAGTACAATTTTCAGGCTTTCAGATTTATATTCACCCTCCTTTAGAGGTTCTCAAGAAGTAGTTTTAATAAATGTTGAAACGATGGTATGAAAGGACAGATCTGTGTACACGAGTTTGAATGAATAGGAAGTACAATTTTCAGGCTTTCAGATTTATATTCACCCTCCTTTAGAGGTTCTCAAGAAGTAGTTTTAATAAATGTCATATGACTAGTAATGAAGGCATTGAGTGCTTCCAAAGTGCCCTCTTTGTCCTTCTTAAAAACATAGCTTTGTCATGACATTTGTCACTTGCTCAAACCAGCCTCTTCTCCATCTGTGTCCCAAGGTGGACCTCGCCCAAGTCCCAGCATGTGGAACTCAGCACCTACAGACGGAGAAGGCACTTCCAGCGAAGTTGTACGACGTATAGCACAGCACCCTGCCTCTCAGGATTGCGGGGAACAAAGATGGGAGAGCATGCGAGCACATTGCGGGGCACTCAGCATATGCTTAAACTCAGCAACTTCCTATTAAAGCCTGGGGGAGGGGGGGCGGAATGCTGAGCCCAGGCTTCAAGTGAGAAAGGCAGGCTGCAAGAATGGTCTATGGACCAGATAATGCTCATTTCCTCCAGGTCTCCTGGGATTGTATTGGTAATTACTCCAGCTTCTTCAACAGCTTGTGATTTGTCCGAGGCCAGGGAACCTGGATTTGCACTGCATGATGCATAATTCATACGGCATGGACAGCAATTAGGAGCTAATTGAGGGGTGTAATGGTTAAAGAAAGGATCCATTATGAGGAACATAAGGGACGTTGGGAGGGAAGAAGCCCTTGCATCTGTGGAGGCTCCTTCTCCCTACCTCAGCTTTCTTTCCGATGACTCTAATGTCTGTTGAAGGGCACAGCATCCCTCCTGCAAAGGGTACTGGGGGTTGGGGCAGGAGCTGCTCGCCCTGCAGGAAGAGGGCTCAGGGTGGGTTAGGGTCAGCTTCTTTTTCTCATGCTTTTGTGTGGTTAACCTTCCAGGGCCACCTTGCCATGTTGACACAGTCCTCTGGTTAATATGATTAGAGGGGCGTACTGTTTCCATAACCATCATTTCTGAGTTAAAACCAGGCCCACCTCCCGCAGGGAGAGACCATCTGGGAAATACACTTTGGTGAAGAATGATTGGAATTTCCAATATGTAACCATACTTTGGTGGGATTACAGGACGACCTAATTTACTGGAAAATCCAGGAGCTGGGCTATCAAATTATAAAGAGCTCTGGACTGGTAGCAATAAACCTTGACTTTGCCTATGGTTACATTATCCTCTTGCCAAAAGGCCCTTGGAACATCACCACTGCTTGTTGGGCCTCTGAGACCCTCCCTCTGATGAGCTATGTGTCCTTCTGACTTGAGATTTTAAACTACCTTGAGAGATCAACCTCTGTTCTCTGGGACCAACTTTATATGCCTTAAAACTAAGAGAATGCCCATTGTGTGACTGTCACATGAGATATAAACTTTTTTTTTAATTGGTTGTGAGGAGATAACAAATAAATCCCTTTTCTGGTGGCGTCTATTACAAAGTGAGGTGTAGATCTCAAAATACTAAATCAAAGGTATTTTGTAGAGGAAAAGCTTGTACCAGCATCTGCCCCTCTGGTGTGCAGGCGGGTGTAGTAGTTGAATCCCAATGTGCCATGCATGCTTCATCTTTTCAGCACCCCACAGACCTTCTCTTGTTTCAGAATTGCTCCATATTTAACCTTTTCTTTTTCTTCTTTTTTTTTTTTTTGTGTTAATCCACACCCAAAGATATTTGTCCCCACCGACTTTTAGAGAGAGTAGAAAGGAGGGAGAAGGACGAGAAGAAAGAGAGAGAGAGAAAGAGAGAGAGAGAGAGAGAGAGAGAGAGAGAGAGAGACGAGAGAGAGAGAGAGAAGAGAGAGAGAGAGAGAGAGAGAGGCATCAATGTGAGATAGACACATCAATCAGTTGCCTCCCACACATGCTCTGACCAGGACCAGGGATCAAGCCTGCAATCCAGGTACATGCTCTTGACCAGGAATCAAACCAGAGAGCCTTTGGTGTGCAGGCTGATGCTCTAACCACTGAGAAACACAGGCCAGGGTCATAATTCATATGGCACGGACAGCAATTGACTTTTGAGTCTGTACTTTTCTCTCCATTCTCAACCAAGGCTTTTCACATAAACAGTTCCTATCAGAGGAAGCACTTCCTGAACAAGCGGGCTCTGATTGCCATGGCTCCTTGGGCTGGGCTGCCGTATTGCAGTTCACCAGTAGAGGCTGCTTTCTGACTCACGGACTCACACAACCTAAAGATTCAAAATGTGTAGAACACTAAAAGCAGAAGAGGTCACCGCGATCCTTTTGTCCAAATAGGCATCATGCGTAGTCTTCTGCTTTATCGTATTTGGAAATGAGACAGTATACAAAGTAATCTTAACCTGAGGAGAGCCATCGCTGACTCTCAAGCAGCTGGTTGCACACGGTCTCCTCATTTACACCGAGCACCTGGCCACTCTGCGTGCCTTTGGAATCACGAGGACGTAGAGCATCTTCAAGGCGGAGCTGTGTTATTCGCTGCCTGTGGTGCCAATGCGGCTGTTTATACTGCATTGGATCTTTCACCTGCAAGGTGAGCTGTCAGGTCTGTCAACATTTACACCAGCTCTGGCCCTCATTTCAGAGCCTTTCAAATGGGTTCTGCCCAAAGTAATTGATCACCTGTGGACAAAGGGTTTCTTTCTTTTTTGCCCTTCAAATCGCTTTTCCAAGGTTTAGGAAATCCTTCCCAAAACCTCAAGAGAATGAGAGAGATGTGTGGGTCTACTTACAAAGACTTGTTTTGGGAGAGTCAGGGTTACGGTCAAAATACACCAGACAAAGACAATTCATACTTGCCTTGAAGAACAGGCAGCAGTAGATAACACGGTTGATTTTTCATATCCTTGTTTAAACCAGAACCGTAAGCGAAGGCTCCAGAAGGCACACAAGTTCCTTTAAGGCAGTGGTTCTCAACCTTCTGGCCCTTTAAATACAGTTCCTCATGTTGTGACCAAACCATAAATTATTTTCATTATACTTCATAACTCTAATGTTGCTACTGTTATGAATCGTCATGTAAATATCTGATGTGCAGGATGGTCTTAGGCGACCCCTATGAAAGGGTCGTTGGACCGCCAAAGGGTTGCGACCCACAGGTTGAGAACCGCTGCCTTAAGGCATCACATTATCCACGTAGGACGCACAGGGGCTTGCCCCGCCAGCTCCTCTGGATTCGAGGATGGATGGCCTCTGGGAGTCAGGTCGTGGGGAGAATTACCGCTGAGCCACACCCCACGTTCCATCTTTATTTCGGAGGCTTCCTGAGCAAAACGTCTCCATAAAACAGTCGCTGTGCTGCTCCAAGGGTTAATGAGACCTGGCCCAGGAAAAGCGATTTCTATCTCTCTGCCTTACATTTTGGACTTTTCATTCTGAGTAACTGTTGACTTCTGCCGAATGGACTAAGATAAATGCGCACTCTCCTCCTGTTCCAAGCCTCTAGATCTCAGTTTTACGAAAAAGAGGACGCTCTTCGGACCTGCTGCTTTCTGCAAATTGGAGCTTGGCACTCGTCCCTCTGGTTCTGGGGCCAGGCATCTGGGGAAGGAGGTGACCCAGGCCCCTGCCGCTGAACTTCTCTTGAAGACAGGCAGATCAATTCCATCTCTCTCCTTCTCCCCCTCCCCCCCCCATCAGATTGAACATCTTCACTGTGAAGCTGGCCCCTGTGTTCTGGCTTCTTCACTGAGTTGTTCAAAGAGACACCAAGAGCTCTTCCTCTTCTTTTTCCTCCAAGGTTACCCATAATTCAAAACCCATCAGCTCGTGTGAACGCTGCACATTGTTCCCTGTGATGAAATTCCTCTGCCGTCCTGTTACTCAGTTGCTTGCTTTTCCAAGCTCCCTCTAGGTTTCCTCATAAAATATGCTGCCCTCTCACAAATGTTGAAGCGCCAGCAAGCTCCCGGGTTCTGTGCTAGCCGTGCTGTGGAGGATCTTTAAACCCTTTATCCGTTCCATTCATGGAAGCATTCACTTACCTCGTGCTGAGCTTCAGGTACGTAGGGGGCAGGTCATGAAGAGAGGCTCGTTCTAACAGTTTCACTGACCACAGACGCTGAGGGACGGGCAGGTCCCCTTGTATGGGCGCCCCATCAGCAACCAACCATGGGATTCAGAGAGTACTTTCCAGCGTGGCGAGCACAGGGGACTTCTCAACAAACTGCTCATAGGGTTCTTTTAGGAAAAGCACCTGAACATGAGCAGAGAAGATGAGTTAGTGTGGCCTTTGCAAACTGTTTCGCAAGTGTCCTCAACACCATATGTGTATCTATTGCAAAATGATTACCACAATCTAACACTCGTCACCATAGAGATATGTTTTCATTTACAAATTAAGCCAGTTAGTACTTTGCACTTTAAAAGGTACGTCTGCATCTACTGGAGCCGAGCCTCCTAACAAGCCTGTCAGCCATCATTAGCCCTTTTCTCATCTTTACGGTGATTCTCGCTCGAGAACTCGATTGGGATCCTCCGGGCTCACCTTGGAATTACCTGGGATGCACAAAAGATTCCGACTGAATTAGTCTGAGGTTTAGCCTGAGTATTAGGCTTTTTAAAGTCTCTCCAAGCAACTCCGATGTGCAGAGGACGCTGAGAAACATTGTTGTGGAGAACGGCCTTGCGCCAAGGTGCCCCCTTACATTTTCAGGCCCCTTGAATGTGTTGCCATCCTGATGGCACCAGAGGAACTGCTGCGGGCTGATGAGGAAAGCCTCAGGGCGGGTCCGTGACGCCCCCCGCACCAGGTGAGGCCAGTGGTCCCGAGGCCACGCTGCATAGACAGACACCTGTGGAGGATCTAGTGCAGGGAAGTGGTGGAATCTGCTCATCACCTGTCACGCAGCTTCGGGGACACGAAACGCCCCAGGATTCGGCCAGGCCGTCGCAGGCGTCATCATCCCCAGGTCCCAGGTGGGAATTCAGGGATGGAAAGATGGCACGGTCTTTCACTCTGCATTGATGCTGTCAGTTCACTTTTGCTGATTTTATAGCTGTTTCCTCATCTGGAACATTCAAATGCAGTAACTGAAGTCAGTACTGGGGGCTGGGGAAATCTGCTCTTCTAGGGTCCTAGGCTGCTCTCCATTGGTGTGCTCCGACCTGGGTCCACAGAGACCCTCCTGTTAGAATTTGAGGGTCCTCTGTGGGGAGGGGGTCTCGCAAGCCCAAGGCAAAACAGTCCTTTTAGGGGTGCCTGCCTGACTCTGGCCTGTCCCCCGCCTGTTGACTTGAAGCAGAAGTTGTCTTTGAAGGTCTCCAGGCAGCAATGGACTGAAATTCTGGCAGGAGATTTGGTTAGCTATGTGCAGCAGAGTGGCCTCCCTGTCGGCCTCGGAGGTGGACTCCGTCATCGGGCCTTTTCCTGGAAGCGTTGCTTCCCATTTCAATGGGAGTGAAGAGATCAGGGGCCACCTGTCAGCTGTCATCTTCTGACACTGGAACAATGTCATGTGGGAGGAAAGCACAATGCAGGTGCTAACTAGCCATGACAGAGGGGGGAGGGGAAATGATGCCTCTTGTGGGGGGGCGGGGGGCCTGGGAGGAGGTGACTTGCCTGTCCACACCTCTGCACCATTTGCTCCTGTGGTCCTCCATGCTTTGAATCTCTCCCCGTGCCGTGCCTTCATTCCCTAACCAACCCTCCCCCTCCTTCCAGACCAGCCCTAACCCCCGGCCCAGGAGGCCATAGACACCTCTGCTTCCTCTCAGCTCGCTGGCTGACCCAGTCCTCGGTGCATTTATTCCACAAACATTGACTAAGCACCTAAGTGCCTGTAGGAAGGCTTTGGGCTGCAAGGAACCAAAACCTAAACTACAGAAATTTAAACAAATGTCTGTTAGCTTTCCTTATATAACAAAACGGCGCCTCTGATCAGGTTTAGTGTCAGCCTTTCGGCAACAATGGTGGCCTGTCCAGCATAGTGGTCACGCTTGGCTACCAGATGGCCAGCCCAGCCTTCAGACGTCCAGGTCCGCATTCGAAGCAGGAGGGGGAGAAGGGAGAGGCGTTGTCCATGGAGGTCCTTTGGTTCAGGAAGCCCGTCTTTCCCAGAACCCCTGGCAGACTTTACAAAACAGCTTTATTGATGTCTGACTGACAGATAATAAACTGCATATGTAAAGTGCACAATTTGACCAGTATTTTTTTAATCAAGATATAATGAACATATAACATGAGGTGTACAACATGATCTGATATGTGTATCTATTGCAAAATGATTACCACAATCTAACACTCGTCCCCATACACCGTTACAATGTTTTTTTCTGGTGATGAGAACGTTTAGGATCTACTTGCTTAGCAACTTTCAAATATGTAACACAATGTTGTCAACTGTGATCACTTTCAACATATGTGCACACAGGAAACCATCACCACAGTCAAGACTGAGAGCATCTCATCTTCTCCAGAAGCCAGGCCCAGCCTGAAGGTTTGTGCCTTTTGTTGTTTCATTAGCCAGAACCCGATCCTGTGACCACTCCTGATGGCAGGGTGGCTGGGAAAGCCGCCGTTTTGATTTCCAGGGGACAAGGGAGCAAGAGAATGGAGCCGAGTGCTGGGCTGCCCCACCTACTGCTGGGACCTGGGGAAGGAAGAGTGAATGGGAGAGCCCGCCCTCTGGTCATGCAGCTGGTGATCAGCACCCTCTCCACTTGGTTGGTATGACCCGGTTACACCATTGTTGGGGTGCCATCAGCCAATGGGCAGGCTGCTCTGTTATGAACTTACACTTAGAAGAACAAAAATGTCCTCCCCTGCCTTAGCTGCCTTGAAGCTGAGATGAAGGAAGGAAACTAAATCAATATTTATTGTGTGCCTCCTATATGCCATGTGCTGGGTGCCCCCCCTGTACCCCATTCTTCTGAGGAACTTGTGTATATGGCATGTGTACATATGTATATGGTGTAGCATTCTTTCACCTTTTTCCGATGTGGAAACAGATCCAGACGGGTAGAGTGGCTTGCCTGGAAGAGCACAGCTGTGAATCAGCAAGCCAGGACTCGAGGCCAGCCCGAGACCATTGCCTGCCCTCTCTGTTGCAAAAGAAGTCTCTGCACCAGGCGTGGAACACTGTCTCAGGTGTGGGTTCATGCTCTGGCCCCCATGGGTCAGAGAGGTGAGGGGAGCTGCCCAGGGTCTTGAAGCTAGAAATCTGTGAATCTTGGACCAGAATCCTTCTCTGCTGGTTTCCTGATCATAGTTCTACTGGGCTCAGGCCAGGTTGCTCTTGGGGCACTGATGGGGGGCGGGGGGGGGGAGTGAAAGAGAAGTAGTGGGAAATCCTGGGGAAGGAGGACTCCAATATTCAGCATAATTTGGAACCGACTGCGGGACCTGGAGGCCCTTCAGCACTGACCCCAAGCGCCTCTCTCACACTCTAACTCAGGGAGCTGACCCCATAGCACCTCCCTCCCTTTCTCCTTGGTGCCTCTCAGTGGCCCCTTAGTGCTGACATGATTTCATGCTTCTGCAGAAGTGGCAGTGCAGAAGTTAGAAAGGGGAGTGAATTTCCTGAATTGAAATCCTGACTAGCTGTGTGGCCTTGAGCAAGACATCAGACCTCTCTGTGCCCACTTTCTCTGCTCTCTCCCAGGTCTGCTGTCTCTTTGGAGGTAGTGATGTGCTCCTGATGTGTCACTCACTGTCATTACAGCTGAGCCATTGCAGCACACTCAGAGAGTCCGAACTCCGCAGGTGAGTTGAGGAGCAGTCCAGCCATTGCTGGACCTCACTGGGGGATAAGGCACCAGCCATCTCTGCAGGAGGCCAGGTTCAGGCATCCAGGCGCCCTCACGTGACTCTCCCAGATTCTCCGTATCTTGCTTGCTGCTGTTTTCAGCACCTTCCCCAGGCAGTCCCATCTCACCCAGGTCTTCCAGTCACAACACAATCAGCCGGCATCCTGGTACCCACTTGCTTTGGTCTGAGGCTGGGGACAGTGGCCTGCGCCCTGAAGCCTTGGGGCACTACAATCCAAAGAATGACTGCATCCCACGAGCTTTGGGACAGGGGTTACGGCAGTGAGTGTGCTTCCCCATCCACAGGGATCTTCCTCAGAGTCCAGGGTTTCAAAGAAGACAAGGTCGTAGAAGGAGGCAGTAGGATTCCCATTTAACTGCCCTTGGAGGCAAGAGATGGCCCATGATGGGAGCAGTCAAATGCGGAAAACCTTCCAGATTGACCAATCCCGCATGCCCCACAAACACACACAGCATGGTGGTTCCTTAGAGCGAGACCAGGTGTGAGAGAGAGGACGATGAAGGGGATCAACGTGAGATCACTTTGCACAGATTGCCGGCTTTCTTGGCGCCTTAGCTGTGCTGACCAGCCTGCGAATCTTCCACGTGGTGGAAGGGGGTGCCGTAAGGTGCTTGCCCCCTTTACGGGGCCATCTCTGAGAATCGGGCTTTAGGGGACACTGATCCATCAGCTGAGGGTCATGAGCCAGCCGGCTGCTGGCTAATGAAGGTGTGCTGGTTCCCTGCCTTCGCTTTCCCCTCTGGATAATGGGGGGTGGTCTTCGTGGTGGTCAAATTGAGCCCAGGAGCCTGGAGCAGAGCCCTTAATGAGGGCTGCTTGGTGATGAAAGGCCCCGCTAAGCCTCCACCACCATTATTGCGTTATGGAATAAATGTGACCAGCCTAGGAGACGCGCACGAATAAATTTGAATAGCAAGACACAAATGCGGCCCTTAACTCTGACGAGCAAATAGAGTTTAATAAAGAGGTAAACTGAGACCGCTTTTATTTATTGCTGTGTAAATGTATTTAAAAGGTATTGGCTTTCTACAGCTGCAGAGGCCAGCTCCTCAGCAGCCCGGCGCTTTAATGCCTGCTGCCGTTATTAGAGCGGTAATGAATGAGCCGCTGTGAGTGCGCGCTTCAGGACTGCAGAGGTACAAGATTAATGAGATGAGAGCACTGAAAGCTACAGACGGCCCCTGTTTCCCAGCCACGTGCAATGTCTGCCGCAGCACCTCTGGCTTTGTTTGCTCCACAGTGGCTAAGAGGCTGTGGCGTGGACACGTCCCCAGGATCGGAGCTACAAACACATCCATCTCCACCAGCTTTCAGCCTTGCTCCTGGGGGTGAAAAGGGGAGGGGTGCTCTTTCCTGCTCCTGTCTCTCTGACCTCCTGCCCATCTCTGGATTTGAGCCTGGACACCCCTCCTTGGTCTGGGTGTTATCCCGTCCCCTGCTGCACCACTCCGGGTATCCCTGTGGAATCCTCCTCGGCATCCTGACTCCACAGTCACTTTAAAGGGCAGCTTCGAGGATGAACGGCGTGCGCATTCAGTTGCCTGCTCACACCGTGGTCCGCAGCACAGGAGGGCTGGCTGCCCAACACAGAGAAAGCATTCTTGGGCAATGGCAGAAGCATCAGTGGGTGAGATGGACTCCCCTGAGTCGGGAGTTCATAAATTATTTGTAGAAGGTTGTTTGGAGGCAAGAACAAGCCTGGACATTACGTAGGTCCTTCTGTGCACCTAGAATGTGCTGTTCCATGACTACTCTGGAGGCAGACGTTAGCCCATTTTTTAGATATGAACACAGAGACCAAAGAGTAAAGGATGAGGCCCAAGGTTACATGGCCAGGAAGTTCTGTGTGAGAGCCTCTCAGAGAGAAACTCGCTCTGCAGTGGGAACAAATTCTCTTGTGGGGCTCTGATGTGGCAGTGCTGTCTGGGTTGACGAGCAGGGCCTTTTCTCTGGTGGCTCACATTCAGACATGGCTAAGCTCAACTGTGGAGGGCTGTGTGTGAGCTGAGGAACAGAGATCACTGGCCCTGAGAAAGAGGTTATAAGTAGTGCTGGGGTGGGGGGCCCAGCAGGAGAAGCACAGGAAGGTGGAATCTGTGTGCCCTGGATGAGATACTGTATCTCTCTGAGCCTCAGTTTGTTCATCTGTCAAAAGGATATAATAATACCAGCTTCACTGCATTTTTATGAATAGCAAATCAGATAATGCATGTGAAATACCTAAAAACACAATTAATTCTTAAGATATATTCAATTTAAAAATATAATGGGTCGGTATGCAGCAAGAACCCTCAACAGAGTTTGTAATACAGAGGTAGAAAAGTTCAGCTTTTTACCAGCCTAAGGCGGACCCAGAGCAAGCCAAGATGGAGAAGGGCTGGGAAGGCTCTGAGCGCTGGTGGCTGGAAAGATCTTCATCACTTATTTTTCAACTAGAAGCCTGATGCACGGAATTTGTGCAAGAGTTAGGCCTTCCTGCCCCCGGCAACCGGCACCAGCTTCCCTCTGGCCCCCACGGCCCCAGCTTCATCTGGGAGGACGTCCAGTCTAATTAGCATATTACGCTTTTATTATTATAGATAGACAGTGTGGATCAGCTAAGTAACTGTTCTGTGTTGGGTGCAGAAG
Organism: Murina feae; assembly: GCA_004026665.1. Taxonomy (NCBI): domain Eukaryota; kingdom Metazoa; phylum Chordata; class Mammalia; order Chiroptera; family Vespertilionidae; genus Murina; species Murina feae. The sequence continues at coordinate 1,650 of PVJC01034308.1, read as the reverse complement.
ACACACCAGAGACTGAGACAGTCACAGTGTGTGCCTTTGGAAAGCTCACTGTCTAGAATGCACATTATGGCTGGTATTGAGGGCTGCAGGGCTGGGGTGGGGGTGGGGAAACAGAGCAGGGGACATGAGGAATGGAACTGGGGGAGGGTGGCTCTGTAAACAAGGTGGCAAGGCAGGCCCTCAGGGAGACATTCCAGGAATGATCTTGCAAGGTGGAGAGGAAGCCATGTGCATGTGTGGGTGAAGAACCTTCCAGACAGCAAAAAGAGCCAGCACTGAGGTCTGCATTGGGGCTGTCCCCAAGCATGTGAGGGTGGCCACAGGCCTGGGGCAGAGTGGACAAAGCTGAGGGGGGGCGGGTTGGGGTGGTATAACAGGAGGCACCTCAGAGCAGCTGCAGGGAGCCAGATCCTCCCACACTGGGACTTTGCCCTCTGTCTGCTCCTGCTGTGATGGGAGTTAGTGGAGGGTGTGTTTGGAGCCTTCTCCAATTGATTGGGAGTGGGGATTGGCCAAATTGTAAGACCAAGGCAAGTTCAAGGAGTAACGACCAATACTGCCTGGCCCTCCAAGAGATCACAAGTAGAGAAGCAATAAAAGATAAGGCTGGAGCGGGTGCTGATCATTGAGAAGTGCCCTTAAGAGGCTTAGAGAAGCTGAGCAGTTCTGGCTAAACTCTGTAGGCCCGAAGTTGTCTAAGGGGCTCCTGCCCACAGATGGCTGGGTGTGTCCAGATCCGGAGAGGGCATCTTGAACTCCACATAGACCTTAAGGGAGACAAGATGGCCTGGACTAAGCAGAAACAGGCCAGGGGATGCGCACTGGGGTGGGGGTGGCTCTGTGCTGGCCTGGCAGAGGGAGCCAGGAGCGGGTGCAGGGGGAGAGGAGGAGGAACACAGGGACCCCAGAGGCAGCATGGAAGCTGATCCAGATGATGATGCCCAGGTCGGAGCCTCCCCAGCCCGCCCAGCCCCACATTAGTGCTCATTAGCACGTCCTCTAATGTACCAAGAAATTCAATTTCCTACAAAATAACCAGTCGAGTCCCAGGGGAGCCACAAGCCCCATTCATCACAGCCAGGCGTTCCGGGGCCCATGCTGCTCTGCCGTGAATTTCCTTCTGTGGGACCCTGGTCCACCGTGGGAAGAGCAGCTAATTGGCACCGCAGTAGGTTGGGATGTTTTTCCACTGGATCTGCACTTTCTGGGTAAGCAGGCAGCAGATCAGCAGTCTGCATGAGCCAAAGGAAGGTTTGCAAATTCGCCATGTGGCTCAAATTAAGGGAGCTGTGCAGTCACTAACGCATGTGTGCTAAAAAGTAAACATTTAGAATGTCAGGATTGTGGATATTCTTTTGTGGCTCTTTAGGGAAGACAGATGTCAATTTTTTTTTTCTTTTTAATTTGAAGTAAAAATGTCACTGGCCATATTCCTGATTCTACTTCTCAGTGGTCAGCCCCAGGAAGGAAGTTGTGTATGTGGGTGTGAGAGTACAGGGTGGGCACAATGTAGGCTTACAGGTGTTTGTAGGGAAAATAATACAAGGATCTGTACTAATAAAAGGGTAACATGCTAATTAGACCAGACATCTTCTGGACATCCTTCTGGACAAAGCCACGGTAGTGGGGGCATGGGAGAGCAGTTAGGCG